>OZ010571.1:68089119-68321619 GCA_963932145.1 Acanthosepion lycidas | reverse complement strand
AATACATGCACATATATGTGGGGGGGTGTATGTGTACATATAGTGGCATATATGTATGAACGTAGATATGTATGCATATAAGTGTGTTGGATAGCATGATTTATTCCATTGGAAGCTCCAGTATTACCGACAATCTATAAATCAACTATTAGGTTGGTGCAAAAATAATGTCGTTTTCTCACATAGTAACATGTGAGAAAACGACATTATTTTTGCACCAACCTAATAATTTACCTTAATCTTAATGGGCTTAAGTTTAAATCTCCCACCACTTATTAATATTATTAATAATACTAGACACCTGTAATAAAAAATCTATTTATTGTGAATCCCATCAAAAGGAAACTCAGGGGCTTTTTATAAGAAACACCACAAAGTAGGAACTGATATTAAACTACAAACAACAAATAAACTCCAACCCCAGACCGCTTTCCCTGGGATAAGATACCTTACATCCCCATTAATCACTAAGACAAACCCAAATATATTAACAAGATGTCAACGAGAGGAGGACCTACATTGAAAATAAATTTAAAACAATGTTCCGAGACAGATACTTAGAGACTGATGATAGCTGTATACAGAACTGGTTGAAATAGACTATATATATATGTTGAGGTAATTTTTTTTTTTTTTTTTTTATGGTAAAATAATTTTTTCATATAGACAAAAACAATTTACTGATGACAAAGATGCAACATCACTTCCTTTTTTCTTTAAAAAAAAAATTGGTAAGGGGTTTGAACCATCATTTTAACACCTCAACAATCCTTCAACAAACTGATATCAACAACCATTTGTCACCCTTTTTGCCTTTCATACTTTTTCTTTATCCTTATATGTCCCCTCTTACAATGTACCTATTTTTTTTTTTTTTCATACAAATAGAAAAAAGGAAGTGATGTTACACATGTGTTCTGGTTACAAACAAAATTGTTCATAACCATTTTAGTTGAAGCCAGTCGAGGTGCAACTGAATGCACTAAAATGAAGTTGCATCTTTGTCATGAGTAAATTGTTTTTGTCTATATGAAAAAATTATAATAAATAATTATTGCTCTACTATCAGTATAGAGCCCTCTTTTGAATGAAGGCTATGAATATTAGAATTTATTATTTTTGTTCTCCTTACATTTGCAGATATATATATATATATATATATATATATATATATATATAATGTATATAATTATTTATTTAAAGAATTATAACATAAATATGTTATAAAATCACTATAAAAATAGCCATTTTGTTTCAACATCTCCGGTGTCTTATCAAGTAATGATGTTGAATGTAAAATAAATAGTTTTAAAAGTTTTAAATTAATTAATGATCCTTTGCAAGGGGAAAACGTTGTTACAAAAGCTAGAATGACCAATCAAAATACAAGTATAGGAAAATTCAAAAAGCTTGATAACGAAGTCATATTATAATAGCTATTCAAATCTTTAAAATAGGGGTAATATTAAAAAAGAATTTATTCTAACCAATAATTATATGTATATATAATATAGATATATAGATATTATATCAAGTTGCACTCCTTCCCTTGGTTCTCCGCTGCCTGCTCAGCCGCCATTGCCCATAGGAACCACTTCTTTCACCTATGTCGGACTGCAATAGAGACGTCTCTTTGCCTCCACCCGTAATGAGTGTAAGCGTGTCCTCAACGAAGCTAAATCAATATTTGCTGCTCAGATGAATGAGCGTATTGCGTCTCGCAAATTTGGCTCCAAAGATTATTGGCAGCTCTGCAAGAGCGTCCTGAACAATAGAAAACCCTCCATAACTCCTTTGTTCAACCAGTTCGAGGTCCTGACCTTTTCTACCAACAAGGCTGAATGCTTTGCTCGGAAATTCTCATTTAATTCAACGCTTGACTCTTCCGGTGTACCCATACCAGACTTCCCTCTGAGGCACTGTTGAGTGGGTTACACATAACCCTGTCATTGGTATTGGGCATTATCTCCAATTTAGACCCCCACAAGGCTAGTGGTGGAGATGGCATACCAGCCATTGTCTTGATGAAATGCGTGCATGAGCTAGCGCCCACCCTCTCTAAACTATATAATTACTGCCTCAAGGAATCCTGTTTTCCTGACTGCTGGAAGTCCTCATCCATTGTTCCTGTCTTTAAGAACTCTGGTGACCCCCTCAGACCCCTCTAATTACCATCCTATTAGTCTCCTACCCCTCTTCGACAAAGTCTTTGAAGCCCTAATCAACGCCGAAGTGGTTAACCACCTTACCTCACACAATCTGCTCTCAGTCAAACAATATGGTTTCTGCTACGCCCGATCTACAGCTGATGGGCTTACGGCCATCACTGAAACTGTCTACCAAGCCCTTCAAAATAACGGTGAGGCTCGTACCATGGCCCTAGATATCTCCAAAGCATTTGATAGGGTTTGGCATACCGGCCTTCTTCGCAAGCTCCAGGGTTATGGTATTACAGGTCGATTGTTTGACTTACTACAATCATTCTTATCAAACTGTGAATTGAAGGTTGTTCTCAATGGATTCTCCTCCAGTTCTTATCCGATGAATGCAGGTATTCCCCAATGCTCCATCCTTGGCCCCACTCTATTCCTTATTTTTATCAACGACCTTCCTGACACCATAGATTCCCAAGTTGGCATCTACGTGGACAACACTACAATTTACTCCTGCCTCAAAATCAATCTAGTGTCGCTGACAAAACTAACCTGGCCGACCTTCAATCAGTTGTTAATTGGGGCAAGAATTGGCTGGTCAACTTTAACGCCTCAAAAACTAAACTACTCTCTATTGATCACCATAGAGATCCTTCCCTACCCCCCATTAGAATGTCTGATAGTCAACTTCTTGAGAGCAACTCTCTGCATCTGCTCGGTCTCATGTTGACTGCTGACCTGTGATGGAACAAATACATTGAGTCAATTGCTTCGTCCACCAGGAGGAAAGTTGGCTCTCTGTGCCGCACCAGGAAATTTTTCTCCCCAGAATCGATACTTCAAATATACAAATCAACCATTCGCCCTTGCATTGAGTATTGCTGCCATATATAGTCTGGTGCACCTTCTGTTTACCTCGGAGATCCAGAGGTGGATATGTAATATAATTGGCCCTGATCTGGCATCGCGTCTACAGTTGCTCACTCACAGACGTGCCGTTGCCTCTCTCTGTCTTTTTTACAAATACTTTCATGGTAATTGCTCTTATGAGCTGCTTTCACTGGTTCCCAGACTTCATGAATTCAAGTGCCCTACGAGGCTGGCATACCGCTCTCCCCCTTTCACTATAGAAACACTTAAATGTAGCCATCTCTTCTACTCCAATAGCTTCATACCTCGCACCTCTCGCCTGTGGAACACCCTTCCCTATTACTGTTTCCCTGAGAGCTATAATCTCCAACTATTCAAATGTAATGTCAGTCAACATATCCAGTTACCTTGATCTATCCACTATCCACTATCCCTCTCCTCATCCTTTCTTCTATCACTCCTGCCTGCTCCCGCTCCAAATCTTCTGCAACACCCTGGATCCTAGGTGGCTTCAAGCCTTGCTCGGGGCGTAATGCTTAAAAAAAATATATACATTATAAGTACATATTATATACATAGATATTAAAAATTAAGAAGCCATTCCTTGCTCCAGTTAACAGATTGTAGGTAATTTGATCAAACTGATCAGACTTTCTCTCAAGGCAGGAGTAAATACTTCTGATTAAGTGATTATTTTTTAATTTTTATTATCCAATTAAGTGATTATTCTTTTTTAATACATAATTTGAATTGTATTGTTCTGAAGTAATGTGAACTTAGAATTGACATCATCAAGACCAATTCTTTGTCTTCATATTAACTATTTATGAAATCCAGTCGAAAATTGTTACTTAGGCTAACTTATAACTATTGTGGAGAAATTTTTTGTTATAATACTTGTTACCTCTTTGTGTTTGCAATTCTTTTATTATTATATTCCAGGTGGATAAATACATATGTACAAGTATCACCTTACCACCAGAAACTAATTATATTGGTAAGTACAATTCTTTATTCTTTTTAAATGTCCTTAAGGAAATAAGATAGAAAGAATATTGGCTAATATTTTCCTTGGCTTCTTGAATTAAATGAAAATGGATCTGATGTAGAATCATAATGTAAAGTTTATTACATTGTTTTCATCCTATAGAGATTAAAAAAATAAATTCTTTTATTAATCATCTTGTCAGAAGAGTAAGAAGATATGTTGTATATTTATATGTGTAATCAAACATAGTAAATAGATTGAGCATAAGCTATATAGAAAAAGTCCTTGAAATAGGGATCTTAATGAACATATATAGAAGCTTAATATTTACAAAGAATTTACACTAATTTGCAAACTGCTAATTTTGAAAACATTACCTTCTATATAATTAGCAAGGGATTTCTTTGCTTTAAAAATAATTGAATGTTTTTACTTTAAAATTATTGTTACTTATGCTTATCTCAAAGTTTCATCAATGTTTTCTGTCACCTGACTTAAGCCTTCCATATGTCTTGTATGTCTTTTATTAAAGAAATTTACTCTTATATAATCTGGGGTGGGGGAGTTATTTCATACCAATAGAAAAAAAATTTGGACTTAAATATTAGAATTGTTCATTATGATTATATAACTATTATCTTTCAAATATTTAATTTCTGTTGTCCAAAAATAAATGTTTTAGATTAAAAAAAAAAAAAAAAAAAATGACATTAAGGAGAAAAGATAATGAAATTTTTCTTAATATCAGATTTGATTACAAAGATTTCAATTTTCAATATTTTACGAATAAAAATAAGTATTTTTATCTTTCCTTTTTCATGTTTCTTTTTATCAGTGCAATTTGAGGCGAATGCATCTGCAAGTGCAGCTCACCATATTCTTCTTTTTGGATGTGCCTCACCTCTCCAAATTGGTGGAATCTGGTAATTATTTATATTCTACTTTCTTTATCATTCAGTACGTATGTAAATAAGTTTTATTTAGATATTACTGCATTGTTATTTTAAAATAACTTTAGCCTGAATTTGAATGATTTTCTTGTAACCACTATTTTTAGTCACAATTTTGTTAGATTTTTCTGAATAACTTTTTATTCATAAAACCAAAATCTTTCAAATTCTTAGTCATGAAAGCTCATATCAAGACAAGTTTTTGTCAAAATTTAAATTTCAAAAGAATTTTTTATGTTGCTGCTAAAAAGTCATGCAAAGTAATTTCTCACCTTCATCAATACATAGAATATATGAACAATCAGCTAACCAAGATTTGAGATGTTCTCATAAGAAATCATCTTTCATTAATGATGTATGACTTTATTCAAAAGAAAATTTTCTAGATTCATGGTATAAATTCTAACTACACATGAGAACAACAAAGTTTTCATGTTAATCATGTGCATTGTTCATAACAACTCTGAATTTTGTGTAATAAGCAAGACATATTTTTTTTATGAAACAAATTTTGTTAGGATGTGTTCAAATATTTGTATTTAAAATCTGTGCATTTTTTAGCCTATGCATTATTGTAGAAATGCATTTTGCTCAATGCTTATTTTGTATGAGTTGATATTTTCTCTTGTATATTAATCTTGCTTAAAAACTTTGTGTTGGTAAATATTATATGTATTCAGTTTAAATTATTGTTGAATCCTTTTCTCATATTATCTCTTAAAGTACTAATCTTTTTAATTTGCATTTGTTGGAGTTTGAAGGAAATAATATTTTGTAATGGTTAATGTCCTAGCTTAACTATGCTTTTACTTAACAGTAAGTTAATGAAGATTTAAGCTGGTGTGTCATCCCTGCTATAACTTTTTGGTAACCTGCCTTAGCATTCAGTGCCTCTTGCTATCTCTAGTTCTATGTACTATATGTTAGTGTGAAGTGTTAGAATTATATTAATGATTATTAATTACCACAGATTTTTGGTTAATTAATTAGCATCAATTAACAATATAGTTGTTAAAATTAAGGAAAATGTTGTCATAAATTGAAATCTTTACATCAATATAACATCAGTAAACACAACCAGTTTTATAGTTTCTCTACAGATAATGATAACCTTTCCCAAGTCAATATTTATTGTGAGTAGTTATCGCCTGAAATGAACAAAATAATTCTATTCTTTTTAATTGTTTTTTCTCTATTTCAAAATTGTATATATAGATCTTTTGATTTGTTTTGATTTCCTGTATCTAACATACCTGAGACACAATAATGAACTGCTATGTTTAACTGTGAAATTCATAATTGGTTATGTCTTGTTACGTGGTTAGTTGTATAATGCAATTAGTCAGTCAATCACACTGGAAGAAATAAAACCTTTTCCTTTTAAAATGTCTTCTATCTGATCAAACAGGAAAGACAGGTTTTTTAACTATATTTCAAAGGATAGGAAGCAAATAAGATTCCTACCCAATAATATAAATATCCTCAATTGGCATAATCTAGTTGTTTTTGTTTTGCTTTTGTTTTTAGCTTTTTTGTTTTTGGTTTTGTTTATCTGTTTTTTTTCTGTTTCTTTTTGTTTGCTTTTTGTTGTTTTTTTTTTTTTAACTGCCACTGGACTTTATTTTATTAAAGATTAAAATACATTTCCAATGTATTTTCTTTCTTTAAACAAACTTCACCAAAAAGATATTAAATCATTGTGATACAATATGAAACTGTGACACTGAAAATGTTTGCTTTCTGCCAATATGTGATGCAAATAAAGATAAAAAAAATGGAAATTTTGATTTGATAGTCAAGTTTTAGCTTTACTTTTACTAATTTAGTGTTTTTACTAATGTTTAAAAAATTAGATTGTAATTATGCAAGACAGAATTTTTTTTCAGTTACAAAACTTTGTTTTTCTTGACAATGAATAGTAATAAAAATTCAGATTAAAGATATCTCAAATTATAATTTATATTCAGCTTTTGAGGTTTTTAAGCTTTTGGTTTAAATATTTTAATAAGTAAATAATTTATTATTTTTTTCAGTGCATAGTTAAAGCAAGATGTATGCTCCCTAATTGCATGTCTTTCATTTTTTATGTATTTCTGATGTTTGTGATAAAATAAAGAATAAATATGACCAAAGTCAATCAGTTAGAATAAATTTAAAGTTTTGCAAAAAAAGTTGCTTATTTTATAACTAAAAATATTTGTAAACAAGCAGTTATGTCTGTTGTGATAGCATTTGTCATAAGCAAAATCCAAGTAGAAAATAATCTATAAACAAAATTTTCAGCTAATTTTCTTTTTTTTTAATTTATAATTTTGAGAATGCCAATAAAATAAAACATGTACCTTTAAAATTCACCATTTATCAAAAAAAATTATAAAAATTTCTTTTGAATATTCATATTTCATGAATAACACTTATCATTTCAATGAAAGTAAGCTGAAAATATATTTGGTTGAAACAAAATCCATAGCATCTTTTATATGAATTACAAAGACAATATTTAGATATTTATACATAGCAAATATGTGGTTGAATAAGTCTATTTTGTTCCACTACCATCTCTAAAGCAGCTTTATGATTACATCCCCCCCAGAACTTAGCATCTTTCTGTGTAATGAACTGGTCTAAGC
The DNA here is from genome assembly GCA_963932145.1 of Acanthosepion lycidas. Lineage (NCBI taxonomy): Eukaryota > Metazoa > Mollusca > Cephalopoda > Sepiida > Sepiidae > Acanthosepion > Acanthosepion lycidas. Next base: position 68,314,028 of record OZ010571.1, on the reverse strand, counting down.
AGTTTTTACAGGTTTCTAGACAATTGAAGTCTACAGAGAATTTTGTAGGGATCGAAATAAACAATAATCTGAAGGTGCAATCTCAGGTGTGTACAGAAGATGATGAAAGACGGTACCCTTCTGATTGGCTAATTCCTTATGTTTTTCATCAATTCCTGCCTTTTATTAGTCCAGTTGTAAACAATACTTGTCTGATTTTGTAGAAGGAGCTCATAATGCACAATCCTCTTCCAATATCACCAGATATATAGCATCACCTTCCTTGGATGCAGACCAGCTTTTGGAGTAATTAACAGTGAACTTTTTCTTTCCACATTGTTATAAACTATCCATTTTTCATCACCTGTGATCATCCTTTACAAAAACTGGTCATTTTGTGCAGAGAATAGCAGATGGAAATGCTGTTCATTAATTTTTTTTCTATTAAATCATGAGGCACACAAACATCATAGTAATTCATATACCCAAGTGTTTTCAAATGCCTTACACTGCTCACATGAGAGATATGAATTATTTTCAATGTCCTGTGTTGTATAACCTGGATTATTTTTAATCAGTGTTTCTATTTTGTCATTCCCTGTGATTGCAGGCCTGTTAGAATGTTTTTGGTCTCTCAAATAAAAATTTCTACTTCAGAACTTGGCAAACCACATGGATGGTACTCTCAGCTATAGCATCATCTCCATAAATGTCAATTTTGCTGCTTTCCTTTCCTGAAATTAAAGTGTATCATATGATAAAAATTCTTCTCATTTTTCTCCATTTTCATTTTTAATGTAAAAACCTTTATAATTCACAAACTATATGGTAAATCTAAAAATTATTTTCAGTTTCATTATGTAAATAAAAAATCTATCTTTCTGAAAAGAACATTTTCATAGTATTATTATTGAGGATTAAATTTATTAGGTAAAGTAAGGCATATCTTTGTACTATATTTATATTCAGCACAAATAATTTCACCTAATTATAAGATAATAAAAGATAAAGCAAAATAAAATTAATAATTATGAGTCATTATAAAACCAAACTATTGATTATTGTAAGTTTATATTTTTGAAAAGAGATTTACCAGAAAAGCACTCTGAAAAATGAAGCATTTTGTTCAATAATTCTATTCTAATAGAACATCTCAATGAATAATGACAGTTCTAAAGTAAAAACTTTGAAGCAATTAGATTTTCAGATTATTTTTAATTTTTTTTGGTTTACAATCAAGCTACACTAATCAGATGTTTTGATTTTTTTTTTTTTTTGTTCAAATTCTTAAAAAGTTGTAGGCTTGTATCATTCAAGTTACACATTTCTGTTTCTTTAGTATTATATTTGCTACATACTCTTATCATTGTTAAATGTTATGGTATGGCTTAGTAACTAAAAAAAGTATAAATAAAAAATATGTTTGTAAATTTTAGCTGTCATATAAAATTAGCAAACTTAACAGAAAATTTTGAAAATACTTTACTAAACAAAATTTAGGTGTGAAATTGTTTGATACTGTCTCTTAAAGATGTTTATTTTATTAATGTATATATTTATTTACTATTCTTTTCAGGTCATGTGGATCCATTTGCAAGAAAGGTACACCCTCCATTCTCTTTGCTTGGGCAAAAAATGCAGAGTCAACAGTTTTACCTTGTGGTAGGTTTCAATTTAATTTAAAATTACTAATGTTTCTTATGTTAATACCCTTAAATAATTAATTTGCAGAGGTGGTGAAAAATTCTCAGCAGGACACCAAGAACTTACAGCACACATACACACCAATAATCATAGAATAGATACCTTGTATCATGTAGGACTCTCTCTCTAGTATGGCCAAGTTCCACAAATTAATGTGGCATAATTTCCATGCCATCTCAATAACTCTCTACATCTCACTGACATTGTAAATGAAAGATCTTGCAAGTGAATAGACTGCTTCACCACATGCTTGATTGGACCCATGTGAACTGAAGTTTCCAGAATGCACTTTAAACCATTTCTGGGTAACTTGTGCCCATTAACCTGTTGTTGAGTTACATGGAGTTCTTAAATGGATCAAATGGTCACAAAGCAGTGAAATGTAACAGTCTTCAATCAATGATGTGTTTAGATGAACCATCATGTTTCATATGAACACACCCTACAGAATTATAGAACCACCACCAGCTTGCATGATGCTTGTTGATGACTGGGCTTCATGCGATATACACCACATATTCTATCAAGTAGAAACAATCCAAACCACATCACATACTACAATTCCTCCAGGGTTCAATTAACAATATCAGTAATATAACTAAGACACTGTGTCTGATGTGGTATTAAAAGAGATAATCTTGTATAGATACCCCCACTTGCTTGCTGAAAAACAGCATAGTATGATGAAAAAAGGCCCCAAGCTTATTAAAAACAAAGTTTTATCATCAAAATGTTTATTCTTATTATTAAGGAGAAAGATCAAAGTATTTTTTTATTTTGTTAAATCTTTTAATCCTTTCTAGCATGATGTTCAAAATTGAGGTTAAAAATATTTTCTTTTTTTCTTGATTTGGAAATTCTTGCAAAAATCAAATAACTGTTGGAATTTAATGAAACTTTCAGGACTTATTCACAAATGAATGAAAGTTTTTTTTTTTTTTTAGAAAATCTTGGTAAAAAAATATATGTTGCTCTACCACTTTTGAGAAAGTAAATTGCAATCTCAAAATTTGTTTTCTTAGTTAAAAGCAAGATTCCTTGGAGAATGTAAATCATCAATTTTTTATTTTTTTTTTTTTTTTCAGTATACTACTAATTTCCTGAAAATTTGCTCTAAATCTTAAAATAAAAAATGCAATAAAACTATGGCATTATTTCATTAGAAAACCTTTTAATTGCTTTTATAAATAAGATTTATTAAGGTCACTATTGTCTTAAGAAAAACAATTTTTTATGAATATTGAATTTTTACAAGAATTGTTTTTATTTTTAAAAATTTTAATTATAATAATTTATAATAATATAAATCATTTACAATTTTGCATTGCTTCAATCCAGTTAAGTAATATTGTTATTAAGTAAAAACAATATTTAAGAATCAAGAATTGAAAAGCTCAGTAAAAGTTGTTTACATCCAATATTTGTAAAAAAATTTAATTTTTTTGTGTATGTAAAATATTACATAACTTGCCCATGTTTGAAAGTATGGGTGACCATACATGGCATACTAAGATAATAAGAGTGATAACTATAATAAATTTAAATTCAACATTTCTTAAAATTAGATTACAGAGAATATTTTCCAACATTTTTAAGATTATTGAGTACTTAAAAAATTATATAAAAATGGTGCTCAACTATCATTTTCTTAAATTATGTTTTAACAGATAAAATCTCCCTAAAACAACAGTAAAGGATGTTGACAGATTTTATCATTGCTTGTCAAATGATTTATGAGTGACAAGTGATGGTGAAAGTGCATAATCACCACTACTGTTTGTTTTAAAAATCCATTTCTCTGTTATTTTAAACTTAAAGTAAATAATATTTTTTTCAAATCAGATAAATTATACTTTAAATCAACTAATATTCCTCAAATAAAGTTTCAGAAAAGTATATTTTATTTTTGGAAGTATTTTGCTTACTGGAAATAGTAAATTTAATCATTTAGCTTTTGATGAAAGCTTTAAGAATGCTTTTTCATTTTTAAAAATTCATTTTAAACCTTAGGTATTGAAAATTTAGTGGAGGTGCCTACCCTTGTAAGTCTTTAACTCACACATTTCATAAATCCTAAAGAATACTGAATTGACCTACTGGATGTGTCTGGTACCTCCTATATTGAATGTGAACATGATTTGAGCCAGTGTCATTTGTTATCATTGACAATTCTACCCAGATCCCTCATGGTAGTGCCCTTCATCAGGTATTCCCCATACACATGTGACACCATAATCATCATGTGAGTGTCTGCCACATTTGTGAAGGTTTTGCCATGAAGGTGGTTGTTCAGGAAATGGAAAAGGTGATATTATGTTGGCACAAGGTCCAGGGAATAAGGTGGATGGCACAATATCTCCCAGCCAAGTCGTCATATGGTATCCCTGGCTACCCACACCACATGAGTCCTGGCATTGTCATGGAGGAACAGTACACCCTTGCAATTAATCCATACTGGCTTCTTATGCTTCAGTGTCTGTTGCATATATACCAACTGCTGTGAGTACAGGTTCACTGTGATGGTTTGGCCAATTGGTAGTAGCTCATAGTGCACCACTTGTTAACTAGTCAACCAGATGCAGAGCATGACCTTGCGGGTATATAGAGGTGGTTTTGTGATGTGAGGCACAGGATCACATGGTAACAACCAAATATCTAACATGCTTGGGAATATGTCATACAAGACCCATTTTACATCAGTGGTGAACACATGATCAAATATGGGTAGCAAGTTCACCACAGGTTTAGCTGTTCTCCTCCCCTATGGCCACCTTCAGGACCTCCTCATCCAGGACCTGTAGATGGCTACTGCAGGGTTCATCACAGAGAGACAGATCTCATGACCTGAACTTCTGGAACCAATGCCTGATAGTGTGTTCACTCACAGTATTACCCCCAAGGCTTGATGTATATGTTGACTTGATGTAACTGCAGAGAAGCCCACCTTAAACTCATAAAGCAGACAGTCCCAAATGAGCTGCTTCAACACCATCATGTTTCCTTGCCACTGCTCGAGCTATGATTGATTGATGTATGTGCACAACGCACCTGCATTGGTCAAGAGCAATGCCCCACCCCCACCACTTTCCCAGCATTTGACACACTCATTTGCAAATCAGTTCTTCCCACAAAATGTAAAAATGCAGCATGGACCTTTTTGGTTATCTTGTATTTCTCTTCACCACACCTTGCCTTCCACCACTTTTTATATTTATGACTAATTCCATCAATAAAACCATTATTATTCTCAACAAGTTCTTTCTCAGAATGGAACCTATCAGTAAAAAGTTTTTTTAATTTTTGTCATTCACTTACACCCCATATATATATATATATATATATATATATATATATATATATAATCTGTAAGATAATCCAAGTAGGACATTTTAACATAAAATATTAAAAAGACAGATCTATGAAGAGAGCTCAATGTATTGTATACAGAGCAATATGATATACATTGAAGGAAAAAAACTTAACACATCAAAAAATCAGGTAATAAATTTATTTCAGCAGATAAGTTTTTAATACCTGTCTGATCAAACCAAAGTTACAAAATGGTTTAAATTTAAAAAATAAATCACATATTTTTAAAATAATTTTTAACATATTGTCTAGATAAATTTAAACCATTTTGTAATTTCAGTCTTATGAAGCAGGTATTAAATTTATTACTGGATTTTTTGATGATGTGTTAAGTTTTTTCCTTTTAGATAATATATTTGCATTGATAAATCCAGGGAAAAACTACTTTCCCATGGGCAAAATGATCATCTGTATGAGGTAAATTGTTTGGATCTCATTAATTGTAATTCACATATATTATAACCAAATCAAAAGCATAAGAACATTTCATTAACAATAATTTTTGCTAACCACAAATCAAACTTACCTTAGAAAAATTAAAAAAAACAGTAAAAATGACATTTAACTATTCTATAGAAATTAGCTACACAATAACCAAAAAATAGATGAAAAAATTGAGAAACCCAATATATTGATATATATCAACTATCAACAAAATACAACAAATTTAACTCCTCATTTACTATAAAAAACCAAAATCACTAATATGATCAGCACCAATGATATACCAAAAAATATTAAACCTTTAACAAGCCAATGTTGTCTACAAATTTGTTTGCCCATTTGGATAATGCCTCTCTAATGATAATAATAGTTTAAACAATGTATAATCACTAGATTAGTGCACTGATTAACTTGTCATTTATCTTATAGTAGCTAATTAAATTGTACATCTTCAGCCAAAACAATACTTATCTATATGTTATGGTGACCTATCTACATGAGAATGAACTCTTCCTCCTTCATAAATACTAAGCTGCAAGACTTCCTAAGCAGAGGCAGTCTGGATGTAGTGTAACCTGACAGTTTGGACAGACACTTGTATCTGCTAACTAATAACACTTATTTTGTATATATGTTCTGTTATTTCAATACACTTGTTCAACCTACCTTCTTCTTTCCACGTCTTTCTTTCTGGCCCCTAACAGGCCACAACACTATAATACAAAAATACTCTGCCATATAAACTGTAAAAAGTGACTGCAGACTACAAATATAAGTCATAATCATAACACCATGGATTTACTTATAAAAATGCAATACTTGAAGTAACATGACATGATACCCACCAGTGTGTTAAGATGCATCACTTGAAACCTCCCAAAGAAACAATGCTTGCACATTTATCAACACAATCCACACAAAGAATTTTATAATAATAACTGGAAATGTGAAAAAAATGTGTGTGTGTAAGATATAAAATCTCAATTAGCATTTTTTCACTTTCATTTTTATCATCACTGTTTTTAACTATTCCATTGTAGTATTAGTATAAAATTATAAGACTAGTTTTAGTTTGCTAATCATTACTTCATTGTAAGATTCCCAAAATATGCATTGTTTAAATTATTATTATTTAAGAGGCATTATCCAAATAGGTAAACAAATTTGTAGACAACATTGGTTTGTTCAAGTTTTAGTGCATAAAAAATTAAATTCTCTTAATACAGAACACCCAAATAACATAAATAGAAATATAAAATCAAAAATATAACTGAAAATTTTTCAATTTGTATTCTGTTAGATTTTTCATTTAATAATTGTAAGCAATCTGGGATTGCAAAGGAAATGTTTGTCGCAGATTATTTCCACTTCGCTGAGAATAAATCACCAAGTTCAGACTCAAACATCGGGGACAGAAAGAAAATGCCGAAAACTCGATTCGCAAGTACTATTTCACAAATCCCAATGCACGCAACCAGTCAGAAAAATAACTCCCTCGGCAGCCAAAATTGCCAACTTTTTTTCCCCCGATTCGAGAACATCAACTGCTTTTATCAGCTGAACCTTTTCTTTTCCATTTGTCGACAGCTGGGAGAGGATGTTCAGTAATTTGCATATCAAAATACTTTTATAGCGACTCCTGCGATGGACTTGTTTTTTAATTCAAATATTCTATTTTCAGCATGTCATGCTGAATATGTGCCCTTTTGTTTGTGCCCTTTTGTTTTTTTTGCCACATTTTCTGTCGTAGAATACACGCGATGCGCTGTCACTTGGTTTGACGAGGTAAGTCGCCGTTTTCTTTGCTATACTCCCCCCTGATCTCACTATCACAAATCGAACACCCTGGAACAGCTCTCTTTATCCTGGTGCTTTGTCGTAATGGCACTATTTCCCTTACGCGTGTCGGAGACTCGTTTCCGGAGGTGTCATCAGACGTATCTCGAGTTTCCGGAAGTTCTGTGTCTGTGGAAGCATCGGATTCGCAGATTTCAATTATCCGCTCACTGTCAAATGATGAATCATCATCGGATTCGCTCAGCAATGTATCAGAATCAACGAAAAGGTGAAGATCTTTTACATGCCATGGCATCTCATCAACTAGTATTGTTTGTGGACTTACAATGTTCATCACGCGACCCACTTGATACCTGGAGGTACACCGGCCATGGGAAGCTTTCACTCATACTCTGTTCCCAACTTTGTATATATCGTGATACTTACAATGATCAGGTAGTAATTCCCTTCACTTTCAGTTGGTAACAGTGAATCATATTGGCAGGCGCATTAGTCGATGATATATCATCCTTCGACGTGATATTATGCCAGTATACTGCCTCCATTATTGAACACTGCTTTCTTGCTGCAATTCGCTTAATGCTCTGATGAGATCTTTCCACTATACCGTTTCCTGCAGGAACATAGGTGCAGCGCAAACGAAGTTGGACTCCCCAGTCATCCAAGAAATCTTTAAAGGACTTACTGCAAAATGCAGTGTCATTGTCGGTCAGGATTTCTGATGGTGGGCCTTGTTCAAAAAAAGTACTTTCTAACTGCCGCTTCTTGAATGACGCTTCTTGAGTCTTGGCGAAGCAGGCGTCGCCATATCGCAAATCTACTAGGGCTGCAATCCATTAACGTAAGGTAGTGTTGCCCACCGTAATGTGTAATGTCCATTCCTAAGCGGGTCCAGATTTCAGTCACACTTAGGTTGCCACCAGGCCAACGACTTGAGGCTGAGTCAATTGACTGTCATTCTTTACATTTTCTGACCACTGCCTTGACTGCCGCAGGGTAGACTCGTCTCACAAAATATAGCGTCCGTCTGATGCCAGGATGTCCACTCTGGCAATGTATGGCAGGAGAGGTTTCTTTCACCATGGAAGCGCATATCGGGCATGTTGGTTCGGTTTCCTTCTTTATCATCTCATACCATCGTTGCAGTACTCTGGTGAGCTTATCTGCTCGATTCTCACTTGATGTTACTAAACTTATCATGATCAATAAGTTATACTCTTGAATCAGCTTTTCAAGAGTACTCAATCGCCTCCGGATCAGCATCTCACTTGCATCCTTAGTTTGTATTCTGGCTTTGCCAGTGAGCATGTTTGATACCCACCGGTGCACACATGCGGAGTCCACGAAGAGGTGTAGCTCCATTGTGTCCCACTGTAATGACACCCTTCAGAATAGCATCCAATTCTGATAAATTGATATGTTGGGCGTCCTTCACAGGTCGCAGCCAACATGCGTCTTCTACAATGCTTCCGTAAACCTCCAACGAAACCCCTTTGGCGAGAGAACTTGCATCGACCCATACCTCATAAGCGTGTCTGCTTGTGCACCACTTACCGTGTGCAGGGTCATTCTGGCGTATTCTTTCCGCTATGTCCTCAATCATGTTCTTAAGGGGAGCATCTGTCACTTCGTTGTCCCAACCAGATGTGATCGATACTGTCCTGCGTTTTACAAATAATGCAGCAACACAAAGCCACCCACACACAGGAATGTGGCCCACCAGTTTTCCACACCACGAGAAGACGTTACATCGTGTCAGGACCTCAGGAACTGATGGAATGCCATTTTCACATGTCCACTTAAGCGTGTTGTTATCTTCCGCGACATGCAAACCCAGCACATGTGTGCTGTCCCGTAACCACTCTGGATCCTTGCAGGTCAAACCAAATGCAGCCAAGTGCTCTTTCATGCGAACTGCTGAAATTATGCTCTTGTCAATATAAATGTCATCAATATATGATGAGGTTGCCCGTCGAACGGACTCATCTTTCGCCAACACGGTGTCCGCAATGGCCTTCATTATGGCTGGTGCATCATTCAACCCGAAACCTATTTGGGTAAAGCAATATCTTCGCCCCTTGAAAATTACAATTTGAAAGGGCTAAAGTGACTTTTGGATATGTACTTGTAAATAAGCCTGCCGTAGGTCAAGGATAGCGACATCTGGTCCTTTTTTACGCCACTCCCTCAGTTTCTGTGCGCACACGTCAGCATTGGCTGTGTGTGCATCAAGACACTCATTCAGCTCTCGATAGTCTAATGCTGACTGCACTTTAGTTTTGTTTTTCTGCACCACTGCCATCAACGGAATTAAACTTTTTGGGGGACCAAGTTCCTTTTTAAGAATAAGGCTGCAATCAAACTTTATGAAGCCAGGTCTGCAGCTCACGGTTGTATTCCTCCTTGACTCCTTTTGGTATTGGGTACTCAGGCATCCATTTTCACAAACTCTCCGGTGATCAACCATCAGACTACTTCCATGGTGCGACCAATATCTTCCGGTTTGGATCAAATTTGGCACAGAAATCGGGTTCTTCTATTTTAATAATGGCGCAACAGAATATTCCACGCTTGGGAAACCGTACATTGCCACACTCTGTTATTTGGAGTTTTCCCAACTTTTTAATGGCGTCAAACCCAAGCAACAAGTCAAAACCCAATAGCTCCAATCCAGTGCCACTCTCTTAATTCCGTTCACGTAAATACCCAAGACAGGCAGTGCTTCATTCATAACTCGCTTATGGAAGAGACCGGCGCTGACGTCTTGTCCCCTTCTTTTCCCTGGACACAATGAAGCAATGTGGCCTACTTCTTGACACTGGAAGTTGAATACGTGCCCTTTTGTTTGGTAAGTAATTTTCTTTTACGACACATTTTCTGTTGTAGAATACACGCGACGCGCTGTCGCTTGGTTTGACGAGGTAAGTCACCATTTTCTTCGCTATAATAATTAATGTACATTAGTTTTCTCTCTTTTATAAATACTTTGTACTAAATTTTCCATCATTTTATTAATTTGTGTGTGTTTAATATAAGGTGCATGATTTTAATATAAGGTTGATATAAAATAAAAACCATTTGTTTTTGTCATATATAACTAAATAATGTTATATGACTTATTTCAGATGTGGCTTTTCATATTGGCAAATCTTCCAACATCATATCACTTGTCATGCAAGTTCATTATGCTGCTAAACTTGAATGTGAGTGATTACCAGTTTTATAATTGTTTTGGGAAACAACTACTTTAAAAATGTGAATAGAACTTTTAAGCTCTTTTTAAATTTATCGAAATTGTAGAAAATGTGTTTTCATGTTAGGTTCCCTAAAGTAATAAGCCAAAATGATTTTTTAAAATCATGATGTAGCTATCAGATTTAAAATTAGGCTATAAATTCGATTTGCTAATATCTTTATTACTAAGGTATTCATATTTGCTTCAAGTAAAAATTTAAAAAAATAGAAAATGACTTGAACATATTTTTTAATGATTGATTATTGAAGCCTAAAGTTTTTCACCATGTCTTAAGGAAAAAAAATTGTGATAAATACCATTCTGCATTTATGGTCACAATTTGTCCTTCACTACTATTGTAGAATTAATGAGAAAAACTTGCGCATGAATTGCAGCTGTTATCCAATTGTAATGAAAAACTAGATTCAAAATTAGAATAACAAATACACTTTTTTGTATCCATAGACTTTTATCTTTTTTCACAGCTTTGTTCACTAGTAGTTACTTAGTAAAAGGGTATATGAAAATAAATAGGTAACTAAAAAATCCAGTACTAGAACTTGAGATTCTTATCTCTGAATGTGATAGTACAGAAGAATGCTATCAATAGTACATAATATTTGTTTGTTGTTCAACTAAAAGAAGACTATACTCTGATTTTGATCTTATTGGCAAAAACAAAACAATTGCTAATTATAATAACTGTACACATTTCACTTTAGAATAGTTTTATAAAACAAACAGATTTTCCTGACATTTTAAGGCACATTTTACAATAAACATTTAAATAAAGTTGCTAATTTGTCGATAATCCATTGGTCAAATTATTGTGAATATGTTAAATGTTTTTCAAGAAAACTTATTTTACTATTTCTGTTTTGTAGCCAACCAACCTCTAGATCATTCTGGCCTGACACTTTATGTCACCAAAGAAAAGTAAGGAAATATAAAAACTGTTTTATCTTATTACATCCCCTCCCATGCTGGTTTATGTATATATATCTAAAATATATAAAACACCCCACATCATTTTCCTGAGAATATGTATATGTCTGTTATGCACTTTTCCAATATATATCTTTAATGATTTTAACCAAACTTAATGCCTAGTATAAGTTTCTAAGGATTTTTTTTTTAAGAAAATATAATCAAAAACATTTGAACCTCAGATCTTTGAAGATATTCTAGCAAAATAAAATGTAAAATTATAAAAAGTGTTCTATTTTATAGCATTTTTATGCATGTATCTTATTATAAAGAAGCAAATAAAAAAGAGAAAACATAAATAAATAATAGTACAGTTTTCTTCCACTGCCCACTCTAAATTTGAAGATTATTCAGTTATTTCTGCAAATTTTGTATCAAACTAGTTTATGCATAGCATGCTAATCAGAACAGTGATTACACCTGCATTTTAACAGCCTAACAGAATTGATTGTTGAGTTGAATCAAAAATTTATGGAGAAATTCAGCTGAACTAAAAAGAAATGGTATGAATAAATTTTTCAGTTTTATTTCATGATACTTGACTTTTATGTTGATATCCTTTCAATTAATTTCAAAATTATTTAATTTTTTTTTGTTTAGACAAAAATATTCGGCTGGAATATTCCTTCTTGATTCATATTCAGGTGTTATCCCTGCTAATAAACCAGGTAAAGATTGTTTTTTCTCATTGAAAGATTTAAAATGTATGATCTTATTTTGAGTCTTGAAACAATTTTTTAAAAGAAAAATAATTTATTTCCAATGTCATTTAAGATATTTTTATTTTTTAAACTTTATTTTTTCAGCAGTTTGCAAACAACCATTCCATAATTCAATATAATGTGTCTTAAAGACTATAATTTCATAGTTTAATTAATGCTTTCATTTTCTATTGACAACTTCATTTCATTATTTTTTAATTAATAATTTTTATTTTAAAATGGAAATATTAAGTAAGTTAATTGAATAAATGCCATTGTATTTTCCAAAACAAGCCTAAAATTGATTACATATTTTCTACTTGCTTATTTCAGCTTATAACATAAATATGAGCTGTAAGGTTAACATTTCAGGAAGCATATTTCCATTTGCTTACCGAACACATGCTCACGGTTTAGGTCAGTATTTTAAAATTTCACTAACAATGGTCTTATTGTGTTTGTATGTGTTTTAATACTGTCATTGCATTTTCTCTTTACTTTTTAGTAGCATTATTTACCTTGAATTAGTTAATGATAACTATTTTGAGTAAATAATATTCTAAATGTAAATGTATTTTTAGATGCTCCATTTTTTTTTTAATTGTGCATATTAGTCAAGTGATAAGAATAATGTTTAAATTTTAAGTATTTTGCTATTTTTGCATATTTGAAGTATTTTAGGTGTGACTTTAATGTCACAGTTCTTTTGATGGGAAGAAGGTTTCACTCATTGAAACAGAAATGAAACATTAGATCACATGGCACAGCCCAAATAGCATAACTAAAAACATTAGTGACTTCAGCATCTCAGATTCTTGGCTTAAGCAGTTTGTGACAGATGTTAGAGTATATAAATCCTACTTTGAATCTGATCACAGAGTTCTTGTAACAAACACCATACAAAAAAAATATACCAGCCCCCCAAAAAAATAACTTACTCTCACTGACATAAATCACAAAAGACACCTAGGTATATAACACCCGAACCTTTAAAAATGAAAGTGTAAGAATGATATTCTATCTAATCTCAAATCCCAAATGTCTCTAAATTTTGACCAAAACAATGTAGAGAAATTAAATAATAAATCTCTTCCTCGACTATGCTCTGCATTATACAAGGACAGATTGATCACCACATCCCAAATGAATCTACAAATTGGAACCAATATTTCTGCTTTCCCAGCTGAGGCCAGTGTACTAATGAGGTGTGTGTGTGTGTGTGTGTGTGTGAGGGAGGGGGGTGCTATGCCAATGACATAGGGAAAAAAACGATCTTGAACAAAAATTAATGTCCTGTATTAAATGTTCCAACAAATAGGACTCGGCATAAACCCTTCCAAAATAGAAACTATAATCTGGAATTAGAATGAAAGCAGTGATGACACACCCTAAATCCATCATAAAAATTCAAGATGTAGAATTAGTGAACACTAAACACTTCAGATGGTGTATAAATCAGTTATACCAAATTTATTATAGGAGATAAGGAAATTGAACATCATAATCTCATCCAACACCATAAATTACTTCAAAACCAAAACATTAACCAAAAAACTTTAATTATGTTCTTAAATAACCTTGTTAGATCAAGACTTTCATATGGATGTCATGAATTTTGCCAAACCCATTCAGAAATATCTAAACTATCAGCTGTATACAGATGGTTTCTCAGATCAATGATTAAACATGTCTTTGAGCTAATAAACCATGTAGGTCTTAGTGAAGACCACTCTTCTTTGAAGCTCATGGGCTGATGCTACAAAATCAAAAAGAACTCTACCAAATAACAGAAACAACATTGCTTGAGAACTAAAATGGATAACACATGTAATTCAAAGAGAAAATGATATAGTCTAGATGTTAATATTCCACACTATTTGAAACAAAATGTTTGGAAGAAAACACATATCAATGCTTGAAAGAGTGGTAACACCTGGTGGACTTGAGAAACCTTTTTTCCTGAAAAACTGTTTTAAAAGAGATTTGATAAATTTTAACCAACAGTAACACTTGCTGCTCATTCAATGAATGCTGAATGTTTTCTTATAGGAAAATGGTTAATGTTACCGTTAATATCTCAAAAAGGCATAACTGCCATTTAATGAAAAGAAATAGTTGTAGTAAATACTAAATTTCCAATACAAATGAAAGTAGGCAATTAAAAACAGAAATGTTGACTGATTACAGGCAAAATTGGAATGTAATTTGGAATTTTTTTGTTTAGTAATAAAATCCCGTGTATTTGAAAAAGCTCCAAGTTTCCTTGGAACTCTAAGTCTTTATTAAAATCCTAAATGAAGCATGAAAAAGTACTGCGTTATTCATTTCTTCACATTAAAACCAATTATGAAAATTCTCACTTGACTATTTGTTAAATCCCACAAAAAGTTTTCTTTAGACTTTCTGTTCAGTTTTTTCAGATATTTCTTTTTCACTTAGCATGATATTTTTACAACCTTTTAATTTGGAAACAAACCTCTTTTTTTCATTCATTAGGAGTTGTGATATCAGGTTATAAATTCAATGGTACTTGGACACTGATTGGCAAAGGAAATCCGCAATGGCCACAGGTAAATAATATTGAGTACTCCAAAGTTTTGTTGAGCATTAGAATTAGGAAATCTGCTAGAATATTATTTAAAATAATTATTATAATACATCATTTGAAATATTAAAAATAATGCAGCAAGCTTTACAAATTATGACTAAGTACCAAATGATTTTTATGGCGTATACCATTGACATCCTATAATATGCAACACACTCAATCATTTTTTGGCCTGATAAAATTTTGCCTAATGAGGTCAAAAAATGATCCAGCTGAAATATAATGAAGAGAAGGAGGAAAACAAAGAAAATGAGGAGCATTTAAAACATTTTAATTTTTAAAAAAAAGTGGGTCATAGTTTGAGACATCATGTCTCAAACTATGACCCACTTTTTTTAAAAAATTAAAATGTCATCATCATTATATATCAATGATATAATACTATTCTAATGTATTTAAATTAAAATATGATTGCCAATGAAGAAAAGAACGAGATATGTTACAGTAGCAGGAATGAAGCCTTTATTCACACTGTACAAGGAAGAAACCAGAAGTGGTGGTAGCTAAAAATTAAGGGTTAGGTATATCTCTCAAGACAAAGGGTCTGGTTGTAACTTAAGGAGTTAAACAAGTAATTATTGGATTAGCAGCTTTTTAATTTTTTTGACTTTAGATGTGAAATGCAGGAGAAAGACATAATATGGGGATTAGTCCTAGTTGTATTCTCTCTTCATGTGTTACCTCAGTTTCAATTATGTTGGGACTATCACCATACTATTGAGGTAGAGATGCAAGTATTTCAGGTGCAGTGGTAAACCATAGATGTGTTATCATTCACAACTTCATGTGGTGTAGTTAGGCACAGCTAGTTCACGATGGGTGTTTGCTTCAGTTTCTTTCTATTTCACCGTAGTGTTGGATTTCTGTCATTGTTACCTTGGTTGGGTGTGGTAGCACTTGCTAAGCTTAACTTTATACAATCCTGACTTGAGTTGTTTCCTGACAAATTTTTTGATGTAACACCAGTTGTTGGCTATAGATACCAAAATATACTGGGGACATGCCTTTGTTTTGTCTCTGTCGGTATACAAGTATACCAGTTCCTCAACAGACAATGTTGGGGTAGAATGGAGTCCCTTCATGTGTGATTTAGACAAGGCATTATCAATGTGATTTGAGTTTTGGTGGTCATATTTTTGTGAGTTGATATCTTTGTCTATGATGAGCAGCTGTTCATGGGTGTACTGGTCATGTTGTGTATGCATTTTGCAGGCAGATAGGCCTGAACTCTGAATGCATGAGTTGAGACATGTGACAGCAATGGTCAGACTGCATATTGTGACAGGGCCACCTCCAGGTTTCTAACACAGCGGTTCTTCCACAAGTTCCATGACAGCTTTTTCCACAATGGGATTTTTATTGGGGGTTTTTCACTCACCAAATTTCTATGCTAATTTGAGGGTTTGGTCATTACACAGGGTCTACGAACACAGTGGCATGTGGAACACACGAGTGCAGTTCCATGCAGATTTATAAGGGGGAATCACACAAGGTGTTTTAGCTTTCATCTTCTATAATGCTTGCAGCTGTGTATGTAGTGATCAATTCCCCACAGCAGTAGAATGACCTGATAGTTCCGTTTAATGACTTCAGCTGCAAAGTTAATTCTGACAATATCCAGGTGGCAACTCGGTTTGCAGGTTGATAATATTATCAACCATATTATTAACCTACAAACCACCTGAAAGTGCCCATGGATTATGCGCCTTCATTATTAGTCTACAACTCAAAGACAAAGTTAACTGGACTGATGGGCTAGCTGATCGCTTCAACGAAGAGCTTGCCTTTAATTCCCTGTGTCCAGGTCCAGCCTATGATGGTAGTTGATCATAGGCAATTGTTTTGGATCATGACAACAAGAGTGCACAGACATTGAGGGACTACATTATGCTGGACCAATTTTCCAGGATTTTATCTGGGCTGTTCACACCGTAATACAAATTGTCTGCTAACTTGGCAATAATGCCAGTTTGGAGGTTGTCAGCTAGTAAAGGGTGCATGAGTTCTTTGAGTGCTAATTCAGGCATTCTCATAGCACGCGTGTACATCTGTACATTCTTGTAGGGTGTGAGAGTGCTGCAGTATTTAATGGATTGCATTGAGAGAGGGATCTGATAAAAGGCACTGATGAGGTCTGTTTTAAGGATGTATCTCTATTGGCCCACCTTGTGCAGTGTGGAGTTAACATCTGGCATCAGAGACAGTTGGGGTTTTGAGTATCAGGGAACATTTTCAAATGTGGTGACCAGTTGGTGGCCTCCATTAGGTTTAGTGACAAGGAAGAAAGGCTTAGATACTTGTCAGTGATTTTGAAGTCTTGGTTTTCACAGGTCTCCGAAGGACTCTAATTTGTCACATTTTTGTTGGAGTATTAATAGTTTGTCATTAATTATGAGTAATAGTGAGTAATGTTTGAACTGGTCTTTCTGAACTGGTCCACCATCACTGGGTCAGAGAAATAGCCTTCATTAAGTAATTGAGTTTGGTTTTTCAAGGTAGTGAGCTCTCTGTCATGGGTTTCTCTTGTGGGTATGGTGGCTGATAGGACTTGGCAGAAATGGTTGTTTCTCTTCAATTGCCTGGGATCATCGATGTTGTTGACAAGACAGATTTTCCCAGGTACTTTTTCAACAAAGATTTGGGCCACATGTCATAGGTGTCAGTGTGTTCGAAGCATTTTGACAGCTAGTATGCCATCTGGGGTAGACCCTCAGGTAGTGCTACATCAGTGTGATGGATAGGGCCCTCAAAATGAGTGCTTGATTATATGGTTTATTGTCGGATGTGGCTTCATGTGGTGTCGTAATATATTGAGTAACTCACCAATCATGATTTTATGTTGTGATGGGCAAATGCTTGCATCATTCATTGACATAAATGATATGCCAACAAGAAATTCCATGTCAAGGTCCTTAAAGTCCAAGGCTTGTATGTGTAGAGGATGATGTTGTCTAGATTTGTTGTCTGCTTGTAGTACCTTTTGGTTGGTAGTCAGGATTTTGACACTGAGGAGATTAGCAACAGAAGTTCTTATGCTGATTTCAGCTCCACTATTTAAGAGTTATATGAAGAACATGGTTGTAGTATGCCTTCATCTGGGGGGAATGCAATGGTGCGAAAACAGTACTTTTGAGGTTGACAATCTGAGTCATATGGCTCCCTCTCTGGGTACTCAGGCCTTTCATCTGTTGCAAAAACTGTCTAGCATGGGTTGTGGTCGTAGTTGTGTTTGCCTGCTTGTTTGCATAGTGCACATGACTTCACTCTACAGAGGTCAAGTGGATGGGGATGACTATTGTGCTGGGTGCCTCAGTTCCTGAAGGCTGTGTGCATAACCTTTGTGCTGTCATTGTTTCAGACTTTGTATAAATGACTGCGAGGGCCTTAGAAATTTCAGGTTTGACACTAGCTAGGATGTTGGAACAAAGCCTGGTCTATAGCACCGTTTCATGAGGGCTGGTAAGTCTTTGTTAGGATTATTAGGTTTTCCAATGATATTGTCATTTCTTCATCAATAGCCAGTACTTCCCCATGGTGATGAAACCCAGTTCCACTTAGAAGTAAAATATCTTCAATGAAGCAGGTTGGAAAAAGGTCTTCAGGTCATTTACTCAGATCCAGGTGAATGTTGTTGAAGTCATTTATCTTGCATCTATTTCCTGAAATCCAAAGTGTGTTCCAGATAATGTGTGCCTATTGTCTGGGCAGAGATGGACTTTTTGACATTTGTATTACGTAATATAATTGGACAGTAGTTAGCAATTTATCCAAGCATGAGTTCCAAGTAGGCAACTTTTTTGCTTGGCTATCTGTCTTTGTTGTTCTGGTACATCATGACTATCACTAATGAGCCAACAGGTCAGGTTATTTGAACTTTTCTTAGTCCTTTTGACACTGTTGACTAGAAAACCTGCAAAATTTGGGTCAAGTGAATATATATAGTGTAAATTCTGCTTCCACGCTTCAAATGTCTCATGCCTGATGAGTGACCATTGTTTCAGTGTGAAACTAGTGGCCATGTTGTTGTTATTGTGTGGGGGTGAGAGAGAGTTGAGAAAAAAGGACTTGCAGTTTAATAGCTATTTTAGAAGCAGCTATTCTTGCTATTACTAGATCATCGTTTGTTTACCTTCTTGTATGTGGAGGACATGAGTATATTACTGCCACCACACCAATGAAGAGAAGAACATGAGAGAAATTACAGTATAGCCTTTATTCACACACAATACAAGAAAGAAACCAGAAATGATGGTAGCCAAAAATTAAGGGTTATGTATAACCTCTTGAGGGAGGGTCTGATTATAACTTAAGGAGTTAAACAAGTAATTAAACATTAATATATTATTTCAATTGTTTACATGGTATCATACTATCTTCATTTAAATATTGAAAATATATCAAATGAATAAAGATGCTTCTAAAATTCCCTTTCACTATTTAAATTGGAAGAGAATAGTTGGTTTATCAATTTAGTTACAAAAATGTCAAAAATGAAATATAAAAAAATAATAATGTCACCAAACTCTTATTGAATATGCATTTGAATTTTATTTTTGTTTGTATTTGAAATTTCAAATTATATTATGATCAGCTAGTTTTTAAGTGATCAGTTGAATAGATAAATAAATATTAGGTTGGTGCAAAAATAATTTCGTTTTCTAACATATGTTACTATGTGAGAAAACGAAATTATTTTTGCACCAACCTAATAGTTAAAAATATACTAAGGCTTGAACTAATATAATTTATAAAATTCATATAAGAAAAATTTCAAAATGATTAATATGTAAAAAAAAAAAAATTCTTTTGAAATTTTTTTTTTTATATATTATTGTTCACTTGACAGTTATAATTGACTTTCTTTTTGCATTTATTTGCAGTTTTATAAACAACTGAACTATAGAAAATTACAATTAACAGAACATATCAATGAAGCTGTTTTACCATCTTGAATTTTTATCTTACAGGCTTTTTATCCTGTTGAGAAAATTGTAGAAATCAAGAAAAATGATGTTTTGGTAAATTTTTATATTACTTTTTATTTCATTTTTGGAGTCAAGTTATCTACAGCCAGATTCAAGTCAGTAATTATAATTAATAAAGTGAATTTAATATTGACATCATTTTTTTTTAATTTGCTTTCTTTTAAAAATATCTTTAAATCTCATTAAAATGAATTTAGCAAATTTTCTAAGAATACTGCATATTTTTACTGTGCTTGAGCTTTGAAAAGTATAATTTCTGCAAATATGTTGTTTTTTTTACTTTTAAATTATATTTAATCAAAAACTTTATAGTTTTTTATTTTTATTTTATTTTTTAAAATAAAAAAATGGGAAAAATAATCTTTATACATTATTTTTTTATTTTAAAAAATAAAATCAGTATTTATTCTGATTAAAAGATATTTTATGACTTAGTTTATTGTTGCATCATAATAGATTTAATTACTTTCTATTTTTTAAAGCTTAGTTTTTCAATGTTTATTTTTGCTTTTCAGGTTGGTCGTTGTACTTATAACTCTGTGGGACATAATAGAAAAACAGTTATGGGGTAAGTAAAATATTTGTATGCCTTCTTGGATAGTTAAAAAATCATATGTACTATAGCAAATGTTAAGATACCCTTGTTTGTAGTATTTAATTGAACTCTAATTTTACACTACTCTCGAGCAAAATGTTTGATTGTCAATATCCTTTGCACATATCGAAATGTTACAGTAATTCAAAACCTTGAATATTTGAAAATCCTTGCAAATGTTTCCAAAGTAAACTAAAATCTTGAAAGAAAATTATCTCACTCATATATATATATATATATATATATATACATACATACACACACACACCACATGGTGGGAGAATGTTTATGATGGAATGTTGATTTTGAGAGTTCTCTGATAGCAAAAGAAAAGCTGAAAAGAAGTGTTCAAAAAGGTTATGATATGGAATCACAAACTTTAGAATCATAACTCAGCTCAAATAAAACTTAATTAGTAAGAAGCATTAGAATTTATGTCATGTTGTCAATGATTTGACAACAGATTCATTCTACCATGTTAAAAACTGGGATCATGAATCAAGCTGCCAGAAGGCAATTTTGATCTTGTCTGCTTTTATGTATAGCTACTGTCATGTAAATCATCTAAGTCCAGGAAAAAGTGGTAATTTTATAGGAGGCATATCTGATGAATGGCAGTGAGATAGGTCCTTGATGCTAAACTGCATCAGTTTTTGTGGGTGATTTGTGAATTATAAAGTCATGCATTATCCTGCAGCAGGATAGGCTCATTTCTATTCTCTACTGGCTAAAATGTTTGCAACTTTTGATATATCAATTCTAAATCATGACAATAGGATGTTGCCATGATAGTCTGACCAGATTGCAAGCGGCTGTAATGGATTACTTCATTACAGTACCACTAAATGATCAGGAAGACTATTTTGAGTTAAAAATTTGCTTTAAGGTCAAGCAAGTTTGTCAACTCAAAGAATGTCACTTTTTTGATTGTTATACAGAAACCACTTCTTTTCAACAATCAAGAAAAAGATCATTTTTAAAAATAAATAAACAGATTGCAACAATTGTCAAAACATGCAAATCATGGGGTACCTACATTTGGATTTTCTTAACTCATTGTTGAGGGAAGAATTGCAACCATTACCAGGCTTATATGATGATACAGATCACCAGAAGAAATTTTTGGAACCAACAACATACAGTCCATTCTGATGTTGACCAGCCCCCTCCCAACAAACAGTTGATGTGGTAAGTGGCTTTAATAGCGGAGTTTGAACTCATGGAGTATAATGACATGACAATCACATTTAATTTTTGCTTCATTACCCTATAAAAAAAAGTAAACATTATCAAAAATTGAAATAATTCCTAAAAAGGAAATAAGGAATGATGAAAAAAAAAAAAGGCAAAAAACAACCATTTATTTTTCCAACCTAATACATGCAGGTTATTATATTTAGAAAGTTATCCATGTTAACATTTCTTGCTTTCTGATTTGTTGGTTTCCTGAAAGTGTCCATTCATGCTTTACATATGATCTACAGAGTGCGATGGATAAATTGAATCCATTTTATATTTTTAATTTCATGCCTTGTTTTACCTTTTGTCAACTGCAAAGTATAATAGTTGGGCACTGTCTGTTAGTAAAAGAGCATCATGACGGAATACACTCTGCCAAAAATTTGGAAATGACATGCTGTACTGCTTTGCATTTGTGCCAGAAGCTTCAATACAAACATTTCAGAGTGTTTGAGTGTCAATCTGAGGACAGTGCAGATGATTCGGAAAGAGTTGGATAAATGATTACAAAGGTAATTGGCGTGATCACTAGTAATGGTGATGTTATGCCTCCATTCATCTTCCCACAGCCTTGGACTTAACACAGAAGCCTACATCAAGTACCTTGAGGAGATAGTTTGTCCTGGGTAAAAAGAGTGGTTGCTGGAAGACTCTCTGTCTGGAAACAGGACTTTGCACCATGCAACACAATCATGACTGTCCAACAATTTCTGTGACCGCATCACCTCTTACATCTAGCTACCTAACTCCCCAGAATGCACACTTTTGTGAGAGATCAACAAAATTTCTTGTAACACCAAAGATGAATTAAAAGCAAGGATTATGGCAGCATTCACCAACTTAAACAAGGAGACCACCCAAAAGAGTTGCAGGAGATTATGAAGTCATCTGGAAGCCATAGTTGAAGCCAATGGCGATTTTATTTAATGAATTTAATCTTTAGTGTCTGTCTATATTTCTGAGATGCGTTATTATGTACACTATTTACATTATTCGGACTATTGTTCTCGTCTTTGTCGCCATATTTATTACAACGTTCAGTTCGACATTCTAACCACCTGAAGAAGGCCAGAGCATACGATGGCCAAAATGTTTAATAAATATGGTGACAAAGATGAGGAAAATAGTCTGAAATATGTAAATAGTTAATCTTTAGTATTTCAAGATATTTTTGTGTAAGTTTGGTAAATATATCTGTTAAAATGAGATGTTAGTGTTGTTTTCATTTTTGTGCAATTTAGATGACAATTTATCCATCACACCCTGTATATGAAGATCAATATGACAAAAATGCAACTTCTTATCTTATTCAGTTAATTGAGGTTTTTGTCCTCTTTTACTTTTCTTCCTTTTATTTTTCTGCCAGCCCAAAACATACAGATGAAATGTGTAACTTTTACATGATGTACTATTCCGACAATAGTAAAAATATCTCCAGCTACATGGAGTGCATAGATAATCAGGTATCAAGGGTTTCCCAACATATTCCTGCAGATTCAGCTAAGCCTTTGCCACCAAATCCTTTGCTTGAAGCAAAAGCATCAATGACTATTCACCATCCTCACACTGGATCATCAAATCCTAATGCAAAACCACCTAATGTGAAGCAAGGTAGGCTATTTACCAATTGCTACCTTGGATATCCAAAGTAGAAATCATACAAATTACTCAGCATTAAGAATATTTTAGATTTGTTAAACTTCTAGAAAATTTGTTTTTAGATGTATTTTTCCTGATGATGAAATTTACAGTAAAGAAAAATAGAAATTTACTTTTGTAATAAATAACTCAAGAAAAAGAAAAGAAAAATTCAAATATGTAACAATATAAATGAGTGCTCATTAACTATTTTTAGTATAATTAACTTTTATTATTTTTATCAGAATGTTTTAATTTTTTTTTTAATTCAGCTCAAGGTTAATGTTATGTGGCCATAAAATTATTTTGTGTGCTAGATTATTATGAGCACTTTTTATTTGATAAAATTTACATTTTATCAACCAATTGTTAGGAAATTGGAAAAAATTAACATTTAGTTAATTTAGCATATCCTAAAGCTAAAAACTTAAAAGATGATACATTATTAAAAAATAAGAGTAAATACTTTTTTTCATATCACTTTTTCCTCCTTTATATGAAGTAAAGGAACGAAAAAAATGTTTACAAGTTCTTGGCCTAACAGACTTTCCAAAGTCTGACCAGTTATCACTATTTTCTTTTTATCCAGTCAGGGCTTCCTGTAGTTTCTTTATAAATTTTCAGCAAGCTCTTGTATAAACAAATATCTGACAGGGATTCTCTGTTGTACTGTAAATTAAATTAAATGCTTTAACTTGTTTAATTTTTTTTATGAAATTTGTTTATGCACCTTAACTATGAATCATTTTTCACATTTTTTATATGCAGAATTTTAAAATGGGTTCTTTTCAGATAAGAAGGATTCTCATAAGGATTTTTCAGATAAGAAGGATTCTCATTTGGTTATCACAATAAACTTTAATTATCAGAGTTGATTAAAAGCTACTCAAAGAACTTTGCAATTGGAATGATTTAGTGGATAATCATTCTCTTTGCTTTTTTGATAATAAGATGAGATTCAATGCTTATAATTTTGCATTGATCTCCTTCATTTAGATTAAATATTAATCTAAGTTCAAATAAAATTGATCAAATTGATGCTATTCATCTTCATTTGCCCATATCGAAGAGAAAGGTAAAATTCATTCTTCCTTATTAAAGACTTGAGCTTCATTCATGGCATATGCAATTTGTTTATAAAGTATGTCACTGCTGATAAGGAACTTCAGTGAATATATTTTTCTGGTTGATTTTAAGCCTAACTTCTGTCTATTTTTAGAGTTGTACATTTTATATTGTAACAATATTTATTTTTGTATTTTTAGAAATGATTTATGATCCAAGTTGGCCTGATAAAAATGCAGTAACCTTAGGTTTTGTCAGTGGTATAACTGTTGACCCCTCAGGCAATGTGCATATATTCCACAGGGGCCCAAGAATCTGGAACATTCAGTAAGTTATATATTATTCCCTTTGTCATTTAGTTTTATCATAAAAATAAGAAATATTTCTTACATTTTATCATTCTCACAATTTCAAAATATGTTGATATTCATCAAATTCTGGTATCCCTTTTAAACCACTTATTGCAATTTAATAAAGTTTAGAGTATGTTTTTAGCAGAAGAACATTGTTGCAATCTAATTGTAATTCCTCTATTTTGCAGGTCATTTAATCGCAGCAATATTTTTCAGGATCAAGATAAACCAATCACTGTTCCTACCATTGTTGTATTTGATAGAAAAGGAAAATTTGTGAAACAATGGGGTGCTAATATGTGAGTAGAACATTGAGATTTTCCAAGTCCATTCCAGTGAGTTTTATATAAACAAATTGTCTAGGCTTGAATCAAATCAGTGTTTGAACTTTGGAGTAACATTTAAAAAATTATCTACTGGTATTAAATGTGTCCAGCTGTTTGTGTGTGTGTGAAAATATACTTTATTCACATTAACTTTCTATCCAACTGATATTTTTAAGAATGAGTGTATTTAATTAATTTTAAAAATTGCCAAATAACTTGATAATTAATATACTGCATTATATTGTCTATAACTTTAAGAATCATTAAAATATTTCAACTTTTGGGGTACAATTTAATCTCTGCTTTGTATTTTTGATCTTGCTGACATGTTTCAGATGATCCCTTCTACAACCTTGTAGATATAGATAATATATAAGTATAATGCCCACAAGAGAGAAACTCTTTTTTCAGCAGGGTTAATATATAAAATAGTAGCAGAGTAAACTAATAAAAACTTGCATCTATAATAGATTTTGCGTTTTCTTTAGAGAAAGAAGATAAAGAAAATTCCAAACTTGTCTACAAAAAGAAAACTGTCTCTGTTTCAAAGGAAGAACAAAGATCAGCTTTCTTCTAAAGTGTATAGATGCATAATACAAAATCATAACAAACTTACTTTTATGTATGGCTTTCCCAAGATTCACAAAGCTGACATACTTTTTAAGACCAATTGTTGCCTTGGCTTAGCATATCAGCCTTTGTGTGTTAAATGTAATCTTTCAGATCAATAACTTATCCAATATGGCTGCCTCCTTTATGGCCACCTCGTGGTTTTATATTGAAATCACTCTAGCACAAAACAAACAACTTATTAGTACTTGTAGCTCACTTTTAATTTTTGCATTTTACTATACTCTATATCAATATCTAGTAATAGTAGCCTGTAGCTGCTCTGTGGATACTGCTCTCTAGATAAAGCAGAGTGAGTTGCTGTGAATCATCCATCAAAGAAATATTTAGCATGTCTTGTAGAACAGAAACAGCAATCCTTAGTCTTTTGTTTTTAACATTTATAGATGAGTAGGGAGCATCTACCAAGCTCTAAACTGCAATACAATCAATTCTAACAGAAGAACTGTTTAATATCTCCTGAGTTATAAAGGCAATATAAATTGCTGTTGTTGTACATTCAAGTTAACACCATTGTCTCAATAGATAAGGTTCACTTGACAATTCATCATTTTTTGTAGTTTGACAGTGGACTTTTCTTAACCTTTAAGAATAATATCAAAGTCCCTTGAGAACCTTCATTGAGAAGATTAACAAAAACATTTTAATAACACTCAAGTAAATATGTTCAACTGGAGCTAAAGGAAGAATTTTATTTTATCATGTTGCATGGGTTTACTCTCCAATTTAATAACACTTTTTTCAAATACTTGAGTGCTAATCCAAATATAGTCAAAAAATAAAAAATAAATACAAAAATTCTTTAAAATCTACTGTTGTTCTCTCACAAAAGAACACAGCCTAACAGGTAATAAGATATAAGTTCATCTCTAACATGAATATATCAAGCTATATAAGAGCATTACATAAACCATATTCTGTTTTCTACCAGCATGAGAATATAAATGACTATGCCAATCAAACAATTTATATACTGCAAAAAAAAACTTTCCCTTGATGATTTATTAACACATTTTTTAAAAATATTCTTGTATGTGCCCCTCCCCATCAAAATTCTAATAAGGTAGAAAGACAAAAAATATAAAATTATAAAAATGATAAAGTTTATTATTGATTAAGGATAGAAAAATGATGAATTGAAACATTAAGTGGACAAATGATGTAAATTGCTTCACAAACAAGGCCAGGTATAAGCTAGGAAACGTGCTATGAGCATTACAGCAAAGCACCCAACTTTAAAATGTTGCATGAAACAGTCTTGACAAAATTGAAATCCATGAAAGCTACTCTCAGATTTCCTAACTTAGGGAACCCTAAAAAGGATGAAGATTCTTTCTGGGTTGGGCAATTTGTACTTGATTTCAGTGGAAACAAGGTGGCTAATAACTGAGGCAAAAGAGAAAGTCACTTACTGAGAAAAAGGGCATAAGTGTTCTGTGTGTTGTGCCAAGAACAGAATAACCAAAATGGAAACAAGTCATTCTCAGGTGTTGTCATAAATGCATTGCAGATATGCTAATATTGTGTGTCCTCTCCCACCAGTTGAGTAAGGAAAACATTGTTCAGTCAATAAAAGTGGTTGGTATTCTTGAAACAGGAAAAGTTGTTTTTATTTTTCTGCTTCATCTGTCAGCTTGCATTGTGATTTCTGACTGTTTACATGTATTGGGATTTATGATTTTGACATTTTTTTTACTGCCCAAGGAAAAGAGAGTGGACACAGCACAAATTAAAGACACACTATACACTGCTTTTGCTGCAGACAGTTTTCTCTGCGTCTGTGGACGTTTGCCTGGCTGATTTGAGAAAGCTGGTGGTACTGTTCAGAGGAATACCCAACCACATGATGACGTGTGCATTTGTACATGGACTCCCTGTCTCCGTACGATAACATATTCCGTCTGCCTGCAATGACACTATTTTCCATAGTAAACCATTCAAGGAGATTTTAGATGGATGGGAAATCCATATCTGTTCCCATTGTGCACATGTCCCTTCTGGTAACGGGATAGTTGAATGTTGCCACTGAAGCAAAAAGCGAATTGTCATGAGGAAACAATGCTCAGTGACAGAAGCTATATATTGGCACTACACTAGACCCAAAGATGAGGTGTCACCTTCCACTGTGCATACTAATGGGATTTACCATTATAAAGTCCAGGCATGAGGTATTGATAAAACACCTCCGCCAAAGCAAGAACATGGACGATTGACATATGGGTTAGGGGACTGTGTTTGAGTACCCCCCCCCAGCTGATGTACAACTCAGTATCAAGTTGGACGTGTCACAGGGATTAGAAGCCCACACACAATTTGTGTTGATGGGATGCTGCACCATGTGAGAGATCTGTGCCTCTTTGTCAGTACAAACACATCAACAAGTGATGTCGATAGTGAGTCCTCTAAATAAAAGATGCCGCAAGTATGTCCTCGGAAGAAAACTACACTCAGTCTAGTGGAAATACATCTGATGTCTTTTGGGAGGCAATTTATCAGGTGTGGAGGAGGTAGTTGCTCCTTTGATAAGAAGCACAAGGCTTAAGAGACCTGCCTCTGCTTGTCACCAGTGTGATCATGAGATTGGGAGGAGTGTGGCACAAAGAGAAAGTCACTTACTGAGAAAATGGGCCCATGTGTTCTGTACGATATGCCGAGAACAAAATAATCAAGTTTATGTGTATTGGGATTTGTGACATTGGGCCTGCAATTTGTGATTTCAACATTCTTTCTGCCCCTGGATCTTCAAGTTTGGACTTGCGATTTGTTTATTTCATTGTGGAATTGAACTGCCATATCAATTATTTGAACACATTGTCTGCAAGGAAAGAAAAAGTTTAAAGATTTTTTGCAACAATAACTGAACAGTACTAAAAATAAGAGATATCCCTAAACATGGGCAATAGAATATGAACATTCTAACCCTGTAGATTAAATAAACTGTTCAATTTACTTGGATCAGCATACACCTGATGGAGGCCTTAGGGCACACCAGCTGAAATGTTGTGACAACAACAACAAAGATGAGGAAAATAGATCACATGTAAATAGTGTAAATAATGAAGGTTCTTGCATATTGTGATGCTACATATGACATGGGATAGTTGAACCATGGAGAAAAAAAATGAGCAGCACATGTTGAATAGATTTCTACTATAGACATGGTCAAGGCTCAGAGTTTTTCAGTACATTTTTTA
Organism: Acanthosepion lycidas; assembly: GCA_963932145.1. Lineage (NCBI taxonomy): Eukaryota > Metazoa > Mollusca > Cephalopoda > Sepiida > Sepiidae > Acanthosepion > Acanthosepion lycidas. The sequence continues at coordinate 68,285,179 of OZ010571.1, read as the reverse complement.
TTTTTTTTAAAAATGTGCAGTCTTCTCTTTGAAAAAGTGTAATCTGTTCACTGAATATATATTCAAAATGGGAATTAATAGTCAAATTATTTTTTTTTCCTGAATTCTTGTAGGTTCTTTATGCCACATGGGATCACTGCTGATCATAATGGATCTATCTGGATCACAGATGTTGCTCTGCATCAGGTTTAGTCTCATTTTATTTCATATAAATTATTTAGTCATTTTTTTCTCTGATTCTTTGATATCATATTTAAAAAATGGTTAGAATTAAGAAAATTGTAAATTTACATACAAATTGAATGAAGTTGTCATCACAAAAATTAAATGACCTATTTGAAAATTTGATTAATTCATTAGCTAGATGTAACACTTTTTCTTTTGTTTTTTTTGTTGTTTTTTTCAAAAAATAAATGAAGGATTAACCAAGTTAAATTTTAGGGGCACTTTAATTTAAATGTAACATTTTGAAGAAAATCCTTTTCATTTTAAGTATTTGCTTGTTATTAAAAATTCACATTTTAAATACACATACACGCATACATTTATTTTTTAACATATATTTGTGTTTATTATATATTTAACATATATATTTGTGGTTATACATTTTTTTTTTTTAATTTTTTTCATTAATAACAATGGCTATTACATTTTTAGGTATTTCGCTTTCCATCTGGAGAAACTAAACCTGATTTGGAATTGGGTGAAAGATTTCGCCCTGGAAATGACAACCAGCATTTTTGCAAACCTGCAGATGTTGCAGTTATGAGTGATGGTCAGTTCTTTGTTGCTGATGGGTGAGTGCAGCTGCTGCTAAAATAATTGGTCTTTTTTTGTGTGTACTCTTATTAGCCAAATTGGAAGGACATTATTATCACTTATCTTTGCTATTTTTGTGTGTATGTGTGTGTGCGCTTGATAGTTTTTTTTTATATATAAATGCCAAATGAAATTGCCATTAATTATGTACTTTTAATAGAAATAAATACCTGATAGAAATCAGATCCATACATTTTTTGAATTCCATAATCATTGCAAATTGTAATTTGAAAATCTAATAATTTTTCTTTTAAGTGGAAGCAATAAAATCATCAGGTTCATAATTTACTATTTACTGATAATGAATCAATTTTTCTTTGATGTACAATTGCCCACCTTTCACCTTTTGTAATTTCAAGAGAAAATCTTTAATTCAACATTTGTTTTTTCTTGTTTATATAAAATGTTACAAAGTATATTTTGGGAAAGAAATGTATTATTTTGAAAGTTTTTATAAATGGTATATTGTTACACACTTAAAAAAAAAATGATGAAATGATGTCTCAACTATATTCAGAATAGTAAAGAGCTAACTTTCTTTAGGTAGGTAACAAGTTTTTCTAGTCTATTTTAATTAGTCAAATCCTTCAGAACATTGTTAAACTATTTCCCTCTGCTTCAACTTTATACTTTACTGTTTTTGTAACTATTGCCAATGTAAATATTCATTTCTCTTGCATTTTAAGTTGAATTTTTTTTATACTTTTAGTTATTGCAATACTCGTATACTCAAATTTTCCAAAGATGGCACATTCCTAAAGAAGTGGGGTTACAGCAATGGAGCAGTTGGGGGTAAGAACTTCTTATTGAAAATTACATTCAAGAAAGCTATCCAGGATTCAGAGAAAAATCTTATTTTTGATAAAATCAGTTATCTCCTGCTTAAAAATTTTATGAGATCTCTGAGTAGACTTAGAGGAAATAATTTTGACAAGAGTGAGCTATGAAAATTGGCATAAATTTATTGATTTGTTTTTCATCCATATGGATTCAAGCAAATCTCATATGGGTTGTTGTTTTTTACAATTCAGTATTAGTGGGTAATCCTTAACTCTACATTAGTATTCTGGAGAATTATAACAGCATTAGTACAATGGAGTATTCAAAAACCCTACTTAAAATATTATATCATTTAGTTTCTGTTATATATCATCTTGAGTGTTCTTTCTGGTTTTATAGGATAAATACAAATGAAAAGGTTTTATTTTGAAATATTGAACTAAAAGGACAATATTAATTTATTTTGTAATTTTCAAAAGTTCAAATATGCAAATAAAATTGCATTTTATTTTGAGTAAACAAATAAAATTGCTTGTAATTCAGAAACCCCTTGTTAGTGACTGAAATATTCAGAAAGCTAACCATAAAAATTTGACTTACCACTTACTAAATATTATTAAAAAAATATTTTGTTGTGTGTTCAAACACCCCACAGTACTAACAGTGATTTTAAAAACCAGATCTACAGATCTTAAAGAAACAAATGAATAGAAAACAAGTTGGTGTTAAGAATTTTAAAAAATTAAACCAGTTCGGTGGGTATAAAATAAAAATTATAATGGCAATAGATTATTTAGAGTACTGCTAACTCTTTCCATTTAAAATATTGTTCTTTGAAATATTTAAAGAAATATTTTTATAACTAGTTTACCCATACCATCTTGTTTAAGTAATTTTATAGTTGCACTGGTTCCTTCTTCTGTATGAATAATCTAACCATTTCTATTTATGGAGTTAACTATATTACGTTGTCATATGCCCTAGTCGACGAATCAGTTTATAAGGCAATCATACGCCGACCAGAAGATATATACATTATCACACCTGTGAAGAGATACAGGCTATCTCTCTCAGATCATGACAATGGACAATTGGTAAACAAAAAATATTTTAAGAACACTGTTCAATTAGGATAATTGAACAGTAATCTTTTCCCAGGTTCGCTTCGGTTTCAACACGAATACTGATCCACAATTCAAGGATGAACGATAAGGCTTAGTGAATTTTGATACAAGAACTTTAATATGTACAGATATACAAAATATTAAAATAAAAGAAAATATAAGCATGAGTAAAACATCCGACGATCAGATCTCAAGACTTATGTTGGGATATCAAAATTTGCCTAACTCCAAATGTATTTGACTGAACCCGAACGGACAAAAAAATAAGTATGAATAATTACGAATGCAGAAATCAACGCATAACCAAAAGAGATGGGATAGGAGTTACATATTATTTTGACACGTGGAAAGGTGTTTGTAAGAACATAATATTTATGAATGCATGTGTATCTTCTTAACACTGGTCCAAAATATATAATTACTTATCTTTATATTCAGTTCTTTTTTTTTTATCATTGTCCTTTCTTTCCTCTCTCATGTTCCTCTTTTCTTTTTTTCCTTTTCTTGACACAAATACGATTTCGCACACAGTCCAGCTGTAACAGAGATATACACTTTCTTCCTCTCTCTGGTTTTCTTTTTTTCTTTCTTTCTTTCTTCTTCTGTATACTGTTCAGTTTCAAACACGATTCAACTACAACAGGTATATACACTTTTTTCCTCTCTCTGGTTTTCTTCTTTCTTTCTTTCTTCTTCTTTACACAATTCAGCTTGTAACAGAGATATATACTTTCTTCCTCTCTAGTTTTCTCTTTTCTTCAAACGCGGGCTGTATTCTCAGCGTACAAACTTCTCTGCGTCTTCTGTGATAAATAACGTGAGTTATCGTCTTCAATTTGGGGTTATCGAACAGAAATACATGTTCTCATATTTCTTGTCCGGAGTTGCCTGGGATGAATCAGACAAGTTCCATCATTATCAAATGAGTCTCATCTTTCCATTCATAAGTTATCAGCGCTTCGATTTCGAGTCTTGCTCCTTCAAAGACAAGACAGCAACTGACTCCCAAGTAATTTTCTAACTCTCACGTGTCCTGCGTTTTGGCGCGAATTCCAGCTTACATCAGTCCCCTGTCTAGCTTCTGTTGCTACGGGTAATTGGGTCAGTCAACCTCTTGACTTGCTTTCCCAAAATATCTCATGACTTCCATATGACCTCTTCTGTTGCCAGGTGGAAATTAACCTTAATATATGCGTGTTTGGGCTATCTGCATCCGTCACATACGTGTAAAAAGGAATTTTACTTTTTTTAAACTGTTAAAAGTAAAATAAATAAATATCCAAAGAAAGCTAACAGTAGAAATAAAAAAAAAAACAATGTATTAAAGACTTGTTCTCACTATTTATTTATGAGATATTCTGTTATGACAACATGAAACATGTTCATCTATTAGTATTGAGTAATGCCTCATCTTACCATAACAACAGAATACCATTACTAAGAAGGAGAGATCAGACTGTGGAACTTAGAAATATAAGTCACATTGTGATTTATATTCTAGATGTGTAGATGTCAACAGTAGTAAACTCTTTTTGATTTGAGGAAATATGCAGATCCAACAATGAAATTGTTGGCTCCATAGAATACCATTAGAAAAGTTTATGCAGTTGAATGCATTAATATTTCTATATATGATTTGTTATAGAAATTATGATATGAAATATGAGAAATTGCATTCCTGAACTCAATACTAGATGATAAGCATTTTTTTCTCTTTAGAATTTTACAATAAAATATTAAGTAAATTTCTGAAATCTTTGAAAAATGTAATCAGTATCCCTAATTTACTCCTTGTTTAAATTTACCAAAAATTACCATTGAACAACTAACATTTGACCCTTAAAAACAGTTATGGTTTCAAAATTCAAGAAATGATTTAATCTTACAATCTTATAAAGATACAATATATTAGGGTTTATTTTCATATACATGGAATCAATTCATTTTTTAATCTATTTCCTTCTTTGTTAAAGATTTTATATTTGCAAAAGAGTTTAGGAATAATTATAAGCTCTAGAGTATTTTGTGTTTTGAGACATGTGTCATGAACAGGATATTATTGTTTTTATAACAATTTCAAATGTAAATATATTTCTGTTACTACATATACTAAATTATTTTTTAATTGTCCACCTCTTGCAACAATATTTGCATTAGTTGTTGTTTATTGGCACCAATCTTATTAAGAATGACTCTTCCTGCTTGAAATTAAATGCAAAAATAATAAATTTTGAGTTATCTTGAAATTCTAAACTGTAATTAAAATTTGATCATAGTCAAGAAAAATTAATATCAATCTGGATAGCATAAATGACAATTAATGTAGGTATTATGATAAAAATGAGCATTTTTTTTTTTAAATTCCTTTTCAGCTGATGGTTTCCCTGGCCCTGGTGTATTTTTTGTTGTGCATAGTGTCACAGTTGCTGAGGATAAAGGACTTGTTTGTGCAAGTGACAGAGAAAATGGACGCATACAATGTTTTGATGTAAATGGAAATTTCAGACAGCAAATTCATCTTAAAGAGTTTGGTTATGAATTGTATGCACTTGATTACTGTCCTCAACATGGTAAGTCTGAATTACTTATTACTGAATTTCTGTTCATTCAGTTTTAGTTAAGAATGCAATCATGTTTTCTGCATGTAGATCTTAATTGTATTCAGGCCACTATTATCAGGTTGGAACAAAAGTTCTGTATGATTTTTTAAGTGAAAATGCTGAACAAATGTTATTAACGTATTGCCTCTTAGTTGTTTAACAAGGCTACAATGAGGGATTTATATCTTTCTCTTTTAGATTATAAGAATATTATTCATAATATTGTTAGAGATTTGCCCCAATGTACATCCCAAATAGAAATGTTGTACTCTATGAGTTTCATAAAAGGTGTCAATGCAAGTGAAACAGCAAAATCTATCCAGCATACTTGTGGTATGAATGATCAAAACAAGCCAAGTGAGGATCATCCAAAAGGACTCAATTCAAGATTTGAAAGCTGCTCTTCAACAAATCTTGACACTATGGCTAGGGAACTCTGAGAAATTTAATGTTAGTCATTCAATACATATAAGTGAATTGAAAAGGATTTAGTAGTTGGAAAATGGGTCCCACATAGCCTGTATCCAGAGAATCACCAAAATGTTGATTGTTTGAAGTTATTGCTTACACACAACAACTTCAAGTGCCCTTTTTGGACAGGCTTTTGTTACTGGTGGTGAGAATTACCATAATGTTAAGCACTGTCATCAGTGAATCAGTCAGGAAAACAGATCTACTCAGCAACAAGGAAGCTAACTTCATCTTGAAGATCAAATTGAGTGTACAGTGGGATATTCAAGAAATAATCAATTATGAACTGTTAGACAATAATCGAACAATCAATGCTGATCTTTACTGCTAACAACTTCATTTGAAAGCAGCTGAACAGAAAATATCCATCATAAGTCAACAGAAACAGAGTAATCTGCCATCACGATAATGCCCATCCTTGCACAATTGACAAAAGATCTCTTAGAGGAGATTGGTTGGGGAAAAATTGCTTCATATATTTCTGACTTTACTCCTTCTGATTAACACTTATTGAGGTGTTTTCAGAACCATTTAGATGTCCTATGGTTGACATCAAGGGAAGAGGTTGAACATGAATTGGTTTTGTATTTTACATCAAAACCCAAAGAATTTTGCAAATGTGACATCTGTAAATTTGTTAAACAATGGAATGAAGTTCTAGGAAGCAATGGAGGTTATATTGAAGATTATATATTTTTATAAGCATTATTATCTTCATATGAAATAGACACAATAAAATCAGACAGAACTTTTATTCCAACCTGATAAATGGTAACTCTCTTTTAAAATTGGAGATTTGAACTCTATATGAAAAATAATCAACTGTATAATCTAATAAATATGAATTTAATAAAGGTTAGTGAATTTGACTCAAAGCTAAAATACCAAATTAAATATATTTTTGTGTCTGTGCACACATGTATACACATACATTCAGTATGATACAAATGGAAAAAAATAATAATAATATCAATATAATAGAAATTTAAAAAAATAGAGAATCTTTGTTTTGAAAACAAGTTTCTCTGTTAACATTAAGAATTGCCCTATAGCTTTATTAAATTTGTGCATGTGTGTATACCCTTGTTTAGTAGTTAGCAATTAAATGGATTCTGATTCCAAATGTTTAAAAGTCAAAAACAGTACAAAAATTTCTCTTCATCAAATAAGGATAGATAAGCATTCAAATTTTTTTTGTTTTTCTTCCTAATGTTACTAAAAAAAATTCAGCCATATATAACCATAAACACAAAAGTCTGAAATATCTAAGATGACTAACTTATGCAATAAAATTTCTCTCTTTGTATATGCAGATACAATTTTCCTTGTCTTATGTGTTTTTCAGGTGGATTACTATTTGCTGTCAATGGACCCCAAAACCAAACAAGCAAACCATGTAAAGTTTTCATTATTAACATTCACTCTGGAAATCTTATTTCTTCTTGGCTTTGTCCTACGGTTAGTGAGCACTTTTGAATTTTTTTCTTCTATTCATGGCTAATATTCTCTTTGATGCATCTGGCTCACTTAAATAATTACATTCTCTAAATATGGGATTGGCTATATCCAACTCGTGGAGAATTTTTGTCCAGCCCACTAGCTAATCTAATTTCTGTACTCTTTTTTTCTTTCTTTTCCAGAAGTCTTTTTTTTTTCTTTTTTTTTTCTTTTACATCTGGAAAAAAACAAACCTATGGAAACTAAGAAAAGTGGATTTTGAGTGCCAAAATTTTAACAAAGGCTGGGCATTTAGCTATTTTTTCATTGAGAAAATGTGTTTACTTAATTTGTCAAGAATCTATTGCTGGGAAGAAAGTTTAAAATATTAAATGGCACTATGAAACTCATCATAATCATAACAATTTCACTGGAAAGACATGAGAAGATAAGTTGCATGGCTGAGAAAGGATTTAGCATTTCACTGGAAAGTTTGAAGAAAATGGTGATGGACATCAAAGAATGCATGTTGAAGATAGTGAATGTTGTTTATCCAGGAAAAAGGGAATTATTTTCTGTGATCAGCTTATTGGCAAGAACATTAACAAGGTGAATTGAAGAACTGACAGCAAATGTCAGAAGTAGCTTAGAGGACATTTAAAAAAATCTGGAGTATTATTCCATTGCTATTGATGAAACCACAGATATGATGAATAATTGTCAGCTTGCAGTATTTGTGAGGGGGTTGACACCAACATTTAATATTGTGGAAGAATTGGTACAATTAATTCCTATGAAGTACACTAGTACTGAAGCAGATATTTTTGAAAGTGTGATAGAATAGATAACTGAAAAGAATCTTGATTCATCAAAGCTTATTGAAGTAACAACAGATGGAGCACCAGTGATGATCGGAATGAAAAAGGGGTTTGTTGCTGTTGTAGTAAAGAAAAGAAAAAAATTGTAAACTTGCAGTAGCAATAAATGCCTGCAATAGGTTTCTTCTGTCTCTTGACCACAACACTTGTAGCCAAATCACAGTTCAAACGATAGTCCATAGTAACAGTCCAATAGACAACATAGGGTCACAAATCCAACCTTCACTTCTCACCAGCAAAATCACATGTTTGTCCACCAAGCTCAGAAACAATCCTTCTGCCGTAAGCAAAAAACAACGGCTTTTATTCACTGAGAGATTTTTCTGATTGGCCACACCATTCAGGGGAGGAAAGAACATTAGCATAGATTCTGATACTTAAAGTAGCAGATTTTTGCTAACTACTTTCTTGAATTTTTCTTCAGCAGATCACATACAAAACATGAACTCTTTTTCACTACAGTTGCATTGCTCCAAGAACTACATTGGTATTGATCATAAACTAATCAAACTTCATTGCATTAACAATCAGGATGCATTATGGGCAATTTTAAGGACATCATGACAGCAGTTGTGAAAACAGTAAATTTTATACTGTCAAGAGGACTAAATCATTACCAGTTCCAAGAATTTCTAAAACAAATTGAAGCAGAGTATGGTGAATTTACATATTTTTCAAATGTTCAATGGCTTAGCTGTGAAAAAATACTGAAAGAGATTACTATATTTTTGAAGAGCAAAGACCAGGATAATTCTTACTTTCAGGATCCAGTGTGGATTGTCAACTTGACATTTTTAGTGGACATCATGACCAACATGACCACTTTGAATCTTAAGCTTCAAGGAAAGAATAAACTTATATTTGAGATTTTTTAGTCAAACTTTGAATCTTGAACTTCAATGAAAGAATAAACTTATATTTGAGATTATTGGTCAAATTATTGCTTTTGAAAGAAAAATTTGAACTGTGGGAATCACAACTCCAGAAAGGAAACTACTCTCATTTACCAAATCTCCAAAATTACAAAAGAGATATAATACCAGACATCTTTGTGAGTTCTGTTCAGGATTTGAGAAGCAAGTTTTCATCCTGTTTCACTGACTTCCGACAATATAGAAATCTATTTAAATTATTTGATACTTCTTACAGAACAGATGTGGAGCAAGTGTCAGAAAAATATCAGTTAGAGTTAATTGACTTACAATGCAATAAATTTATTAAATCAAAATTTCATTTCAAATTCACTACTGACTTCTACAAGAAATATGTTTTGTCAAATGGAAAATATAAAAGAATATTGAATAATGTGATTATGATGGTATCATTAGTTGGAAGTATATATGCTTGTGAACAACTTTCTTAAAAAATGAAATATACTAAAAGTAGTTTAAGAACATGGTTTGGTGATGACCATTTGGATGATGTTTTGCTCTTGTCATCAACAAATATTTTAGAGAAGTTATTGAACAATAAGCAGAAACAAATGTCTCCTTAAATAATTTGCCATTACTAACTGATTTTCTTTGTAGTAAGGAATTTGAATTTTTTGTTGATTGTTAGTTGTTATCCTGTTATTCTTGCAGTAAAATAAGGAAACTTGTTTAAATGATATAACATTAACTTTGTTTTTCCTTTAAACCTCCAAACTAAAGCAGCCTTCTGGATGGAGCAGTCTGAGGTCAAGATAGTTTATTATTGTACATTTGATATCATGGCCCTCCTTTGAGACATTGCATAGCTATCTGGCACACTCTTTCCAAAAGGTTGCCAACCCTTGCTCAAAATAATTACCCTTCAAGTAGGATGAATTGGAATGTCATGAGATTTGTGAACTTGTATATTAAGGTTCATTTTTTAAAATGTCAGTAGCCATAAAAATAGACATCAGTTTCATGCTGTCTTTGAAAAAAATTATTTACTTGACAATAAACTTTGAACGAGACATTTTTAGAACTAAAATGTCTAAATAAATAAAAATTCTTCAAAGTATTCAGTTAAATACTATAGAGAATATTAGTAATTTCTGTTTTCTTTTAATTAAATGTAAATATGCTGCACATGGAAAACTATATTTAATAAATTAAATTCTGACTTTGAAAGTTGACTGCTTAAAACATTTTTAATTAAAATTTTAACTAGTCTTGTAAGTTCACTATCAGAATATTTTACATTATTTCTAACTTAAATAATTTGAACAATACATTTTAAGAAAATCTGTAACATCAAATTATTTCTTTTTGGTAGTTATCCATTTTAATGTATTTTAATTGTTTATTTAACTTTGTTTTAATTCCTTCTCATGGGAATTAAAAAATTTAAAATAGTCATATGCTAAATTTTAATTTTCTTACCATTTTATAGGGCATGGATTTCCCACATGACATCAGTGTAGACAGTGTCAGCCATTCAGCATATATTGGTGATTTGCTTGCACGTACTGCCTGGAAACTACAGATGGTATCAGTAAATTTAACAGGTAGTAAATTATTATGTGGGTTATCTACCTTCACAAATTTCTTTTTTTTAATGTTTTGAAATTCTTACAATTCCCAATTGAAAATTATAATATAAATGCAAATGATATTTGTATCTTTAATATATCCACTTTGAAAATAAAAATATAAACTTAAGAGTGAAGAGGTTTGTGAAAGGATGATAAAAACAAAGTATACAAAATTTTTAATATGTATCAGAAACTATTGACAGAATATTGGAATATTGTTTTTGTTATAATTACTATCATTATTTATCAGGAGTTTGTAAATCTATGGGGGTAGATTGTTCTCATTCTGCTAACCCTGGCTAGGAATATATTGTCTAGTTCTTATTTTGTACTGCTTAGTTATTGCTTGCCCTGTTTTCACCGAGTCCAAGTATACATTGCCTGGCCCAAGGATTAACTCACAGTTACTGTCACCAAATTCACAAACCAATGCTTTAATTTACTAGCCTATTGTACAGTAAAAACAAGGTGGGAACTAGATAGTAGATAGGTCTACCTATCGCCCAGTCCATCCTCATTCTGCTTCTTTTCAACTTGTGTAGAGGTTTATCCCTTTTTCTTTTAGGATAGGGTTTCTGGTACTGTCTTCTGATTCCTTAATATGGCTACCATGAATTTTTGGTGATATGACTGGCTGGAGGCTATGGCTCTTCAGATTGAGGGTACTGAGTTAGCAGTTTTCTGGCTGCTGCATCCCGTCTAGAGTTGCTCTGATCGGCAGCTGCATACTATCATAATACTTGCAGTGACATGTAGTGCATGGATAGGTGTCCTTGCAAGCACTTTTTTCATGGCCAACCTTGAGGATCACTATGCTGCAATCTGTGCCAATTCCTGGCCAATTCATGTGGCCTTTATTCTTAGCCTTTTACACCTTTAAAAATATACAATGACCAAAAAGCAATAAACCAAATAAAACAAAACCAGCTCACCAAAAATCACCTAAACCCCTCAACCTTTCTTTCTCCAACATTCTTGGTGTTGATACCAATTTCTGCAGTATGGAACTGTTTCTCTCGGAACACTCTCCCAACATCCTAGTTCTTTGTGAAACTAATCTGAATTCATCAATCTCTTCCACTGAATCCTCTGTTCTTGGCTATATTCCTCTCTTTTGGAAGGACTCTAGTGTCCACATGCTTGGAGTCTATGTTCACAAACATCTGTCAGTAACAAGAGAACTCTCTCTTGAGTCCCCAGACTGTTCTTACATGTGCTTCTGACTTTCGCTATTAAACTCAGTTAGTTATCTCTTTTCCCTTTCCTCTCATTACTGTTGCTTGCTAGATATAATTTCTGATAGTATAGCCTTTCTCTACACTCATCTACAAATATCTTTGTGTTCAGTGACTTCAATGCTCAGGTTGAGAAATGTGCACTCTTTCTGTGTGAAAGCTGGCATCAAATCTTTCATGTTAGCATGGAAATACCAAGTGAAACCACAATCTTCTCCTTGGTTCTTTCCTATGTGTTCAACCATTATAGCTCACAAGAATCACTTCTGGTTATATACATCCACTCGTAACAGATGTCTCTTTGTCATTGATGCAATGGGTGCAAATGTGTCCTCAAAAAAGCAAAATCACTATTTTCTGATAGAATGAGACACTGTATAGTCTCTCACAAGTTTGGTTTTAGAGATTATTGGTGGCTCTGCAAGAGTGTGCTGAACAAAAGCAAATCCTCAGTCTCTCCTCTCTTCAATAAGTCAGTGTTTGCTTGGAAATTCTCTTCCAACTCCACTCTCAATTCATCTGGAGTATCTCTGCCATATTTCCCCCTTTCTGCTCTCATCACATCTATGCTGATGATACAACCATTTACTCTTGTCTTGATAGTAAGTCTGATTAGTTTGATAAAGTTAAATTGGAAGCTGATCTACAGTCTCTTGTTAACTGGGGCAAGGATTGTCATGTTAACTTTAATACCTCCAAAACTTCTCTATTAATCATTTGAGAGACCCCTTTCTACCTCCCATCAGCACGGCTGATGCCGACATCCAGAAGAGTGACGCATTGCACCTTCTTGGACTAACATTCTAAGCTGGCAAGAAGTGGAAAGATTATATTTAATCCATTGCAAGATCTACTGTTAAGAAAGTTGGTTCACTGTGTTGTGCTAGACAGTTTTTCTCTCCAGAATCTATGTTCTGCTATCTGTTGCTCCAGCTGTATATTTAGAGATTCTTAATAAAATCGAAAGAAGAATCAATATATTACTGGTGCTGATCTGGCATCTCAGCTTCAGTCACTTTCCCATTGCCATAATGTAGCTTCCCTGTGCCTTTACTATAAATGCTTTCATGGTAATTGTTCAGATGAAATCTTTGCTTCATGAATTTAAACACAGTTCAAGATTGGCAGCAAAATCTCATCAATTCACAGTTGTATTGGATAGATATAACAATAAGTTCTATGTTCTTTTCTCAGACTTTTCACTGGTGGAATTCTCTTCTAGCTCTATGCTTTCCAGCCAACTTTGATCTTCAAAAATTTAAATGAAATGTCAATCATTATCTACTGTTTTCTTGATTACTCTTCTACAGGGTGCAATGGATAAATTGTTTAAATTACGCAAAAATGAAAATAACTCTGACATTTTATTTTAACAGATCTATTTACCAAAATTACACAAAATTATCTTGAAGTACTAAAGAGTAAATTTATTCAATAAATTCACCATGGTTTCAACAACAGCCTCCTGACAACTTCAAAATCTCCTGCAACTCTTCTGGACGGTCTCCTTGTTTAAGTTGGTGAATGCTGCCACAATCCTTGCCTTCAGTTCATCTTTGATGTTACAATGAGTTTTGTTGCTCTCTCACTCAACTGCGTCTCACACATAATAATCAAGGGGGTTACAGTTTGAAGAGTTAGGTGGCCAGATGTAGGGGTGATGTAGAGTCATGGCTGTCAGACAATTTCTGTGACCACATCACCCCTACATCTGGCAGGTTCTCCTGCTTGTATGGCCTGGTGCAAAGTGTTGTTGCCAGACATAGGGTCTTCCAGCTGCCACCCTATTTACCCAGGGCAGCACTTCCTCCTCAAGGCACTTGATGTAGGCCTTTGTGTTGTGTCTGAGGCCTAGTGGGAAAATGAATGTAGGCATAACATCGCCATCACTAGTGATCACTCCAAACACCATAATATTGACTGGATATATCATCCAACTCTTTCCGAATCCTCTGCACTATCCTCAGATTTAACACTAAACACTCTGAAATGTTTGTATTGGAGCTTCCAGCATGCAAATGCCATGCCATTTCCAAATTTTTGATGGAGTGAATTGTGTCATGGTGCTTTTTTTTCAGACAGTGCCTAACTGACTCTACTGTGCAATCAACAAAATCAAAAACAAACAATGCACATGTGCAAAATTAAAAATATAAAATTGTGACAATTTACCATTGCACCCTATATTCTGTTCTCACTCCTTAATAAGGTTTCTCTTTTTTCTTATTCTTTCACCTTCAATAACCTCTTGTGTCTTAGTGGTTTTACTGCTTTGCCTGGGATGAAATGATTAAAAAAAATGAACAGAGGCTCTACTGAGTGCTATGTGCATTTTGACCCAAATTATTGCCCTATTATTGCCTTACCTCATTTTAGCAAAGTACTCAAGATGCTAATGAACACTGAATTAGTTAAGAATCTTACTTCATATAACCTCCTTTTGGGCAAACAATATGGCTTTCATTCCACCAGGTCTACCACTGATGTGGTAACAAACATCACTGAATTTGTTTATGAAGCTTTAAATAAGAATGGTGTAGTTTAGGCTGTATATTTCAAAGGCATTTGACAGGGTTTGGCATGCTGGCCTTCTCTGTAAACTCAAGGGCTACAGTGTCACAGGACAAATATTTGGCTTAATAGAATTGTTCTTAACAAATCATCTAATGAAAGTCTTGTTAAATGGGCACTCTTCCAGATCATTTTAGACAAATATGAGTGTCCTTCTCTGTCGTTGGGCCTACACTGTTTATGATCTTAATCAACAATCTTCCCAATCTCATCAGTTCCCAACTAGGTATTTTTACTCCTGTCTTAGTAGCAAGTCCAACAGATCTGACAAAGTAAACCTGATAACTGCTTTCAAAAAGGACTTCTAATCAGTGGTTAACTGGAGCAAGAAATGGCCTGTAGATTTGAATGTCTCCAAAACAAAACTGCTTTCATTTAATCACCATAAAGAACTATTTCTATCATCAGCTGATGTTAAACTACAACACTCTATACCTTCTTGGTCTCACGTTTTTCACTGACATGAAGGGGAGTGGCTATATTGAATCAGTTGCTATTTCTACTGCAAGGAAAGTTGGTTCACTATGTGCCAGAAAATTTTTCTCATCAGAATCCATCTTACATATTTACAAAACTACCATTTGTCCAAGCATTAGATACTGCTACACTATCTGGTCTGGTGCTCCTGCTGTATATCTCAAGATTCTTGACAAAATTCAAAGAAGGGTCTGTAATGTAATTGAACCTGACCTGACAAAATTCAAAGAAGGGGCTGTAATGTAATCAATACTGACTTGGCATCTCAACTTCATTCATTTTCTCACCAATATGACATGGCTTCCCTCTCTTTTGTACAAATATTTTCATGACAACCATTCTGATGAACGTCCTGGGTATGACGATAAACTACATCCGCGTCCTGGGTACGGCGATAAACTGCATCCAACAGCAAGGTCTCAGATAATGTTTACAGAAAAATAAAGTTGCTAGCTCTAAGTTTTTGAAACAATAAAGTTGCTAGCTCTAAGTTTTTGAAACAATAATGTTGCCAGCTCTACGTTTTTTTGTAAAAAAGTAATGTTGCCAGCTCTACGTTTTTTTGTAAAAAAGTAATGTTGCCAGCTCTACGTTTTTTTGTAAAAAAGCAATGTTGCCAGCTATACATTTTTTTGTAAAAAAGTAATGTTGCCAGCTATACGTTTTTTGTAAAAAAGTAATGTTGCCAGCTATACGTTTTTTTGTAAAAAAGTAATGTTGCCAGCTTTACATTTTTTTGTAAAAAAAGTAATGTTGCCAGCTATACATTTTTATTCCATACAAAATAGGCATTTAAAATTCATATAAACTGGATTTGGCATTAAATAACCCACAGTGGTTGATATGCCATAAAACTCAAACAAACAAACAAACCATTCTGATGAGCTAATTTTCCTTAGTGTCTCAACTACATGAATTTAAATGTGCTACGAGACTGGCAACTATGACTCACCATTTTACTGTTTGACTAGCTTGATGCAACTGCCACTTCTATTTTAACAGTTTCTCTTCTCACACTTCTCACCTGTGGAACTTTCTTCTGATTTCTAGCTTCCCTGCTACCTACAATCTTCAAAAATTTAAATGCAACTTCAATCAACATCGTTTGTCTTCCTGAACCCTGTTCCTTTATTGTGCTTTTCCTCACTTCTCCTCACTGAAATCTTCTCATTCTATTTCACTCACTCTCCTCACAATGCCCTCCACCCCCACATCCTAGTGGAATTATCACTTTGCTTGGGGTGGAATGATTGAAAAAAAAATTCATAGATATGATGAGCAAAATGAGAAAAATCTATCCTCATAAAATAAATAAAGGGTTCAGATCAAAATTCCCTGAAGCTTACCCAGATCAATAAGTACCTAGTTAAAGCTGACATAATAGTCAAAACATTGTGATAATAACAATATAGATGAGGACAATAGTCCACATGTCTATAACAAAAATGTTTATTCATAAGTAAATTACCTAATTTATTACTTCTGGTTCTCTTTCCTTTAAGAAAAGATAATAATAGCTTTTATTGATATGGTTGAGAAACCTGAAATAAAATAGGTGACGTAAGCAATTCACAATAGCTTAATTGTACCACTTTATTGCAAAAAAAAGAGTAAAAAAAAAAAGATTTCATAAATTATTAGAATCTTTTGACATTTTTGAAAATTTTGACATTTTCCTTACTCTTGTCAAATTTTAAAAAAATGACATTGAAAAAAAAGAAAAATAAATAGGAAGACTGTAAACTACTCCAATTTTCTTACAATATTTAAAAATATTTTCTCTTTCTCTAAAGTGTTACTGAGAGACTAAATTTATGGAAAAGTGTTTAAGTTAAAAAAAAAAACAGAACTTAAAATATATAATTGCTTCCCAATCAATTTCAATTTGCGCTAAAAAATAATTTGATTTGATACAATTAATATATTATTTAAGGAAATGTATTTGAGTTTAAAGCAATATTTTTTTGTAGGAACATTCTCCAAAAAGAATCATATTGGTCAGCCAAGTGTTGGGCAGTCTAACTCACAGCTTGAAGAAAATCCAAACAAAGCAGACTTTCAAGTGTCAGTTCTTATTGGAAGCCTTTTAATTGCTCCAATGTTCCTTATCATCATAATCACAGTATTTGTACGTTACTGTAATTCTGGTAAGTCTTTATAGTATCAAGCTTACTGAGTTTGATTTTCTAAGATAAAACTCATTTTTTTTTTTTTGTGGGGTGGGGGGATTTTGATCCATTATATGAATAAACCTGTTATGTTTACTAGTTAGATATATATTGATCATTGTTTTGTGAAAAATTTTCTATTGGTTATTATATTGCATCAAATAAAAATAGCTACACTGTAGGAGTTTGACTCAAATATTTTCATATTTGTGGTTTATTTTTAAAATTTTTGTTATGATAAATTAAACAGATTGTCTCTTTCAAAAGAAAAGGTCACTTCTGAAAGACCTCAATGCTGTAGAACAAATTAATGAAATTATTAATATTGATAATAATTGTTATTAGTAAGAGATGTGTTACTGCGAGATTCTGAATATAGTCTCCTTGGTTTAAATATTAATCATGTTATTAGTTATTTTATGTTTGAGAATGTAGTAACATGTGTCTTGAAATAATTGTATCTCTTTGCTTAAAATTAATATTTAAATAAATTTTGATTCTTTTTTTTTCTTTCTTTTAGCCAAGCTTAAATGTTGTGATCATCGAGGAGGTAGCTTGATTGGTCGGCAACACAAATCATTCTTTGGCAATTTCCTCACTGACCGACATAAGGGATTTAATCCTGTTAATACAGAGGATAGTGACCACGAAATTGATCCTTTGACCCTTTCAGATGATGAAGAGGATTACTACAGAATTCCTACTAAGTCTCGGACCTAACATTTTTGTCTTGTGAGATAAAATCTCTGCTTTAAATGTTGAGATATAGAACAAAAATGTTTCTTAAAAAGAAGACATAATGCATTAGAAATCTTGTATTTTGATCATGTTATTCATGGTATCATATTTTATTCTTCTATATATTGCAGTATTTCTTAAGCTATTGCACATATACTATCAGATAAATCATGAGATTTGATACTAGGTACTGATTGGGTAGATTATACTTGGAGCTTATCAATTTTTTTGATGTAATGTATTTACCAAAGTATTTAGAAAAATTTTACTCAGCGCTGACAGTTTCAAATTAGATTATCATAATCACAACAGCTTTTTACAATTATTATTTACATATGTTTCTTTTACATACTCATAATAAGTACTCTATAACAAATTGTGAGTTAATTCTCATATTAAGTTGATTTTTGAAAACTGTTATAAAGAATATTTCATTTTATTGTATAATGCATATATGATAAATATTTTACTTTATGATAATGTGAATCCTCTCTAGTACTGAACTGTTGTAAATTTTAACATTTTATGAAGAAATTTTACTTTATTTTGTATATTATCAAAAACTACATGTTGATATTAGAAGTCATTTCTAAATTTTATTTTCAGCTTCTTAAAATTATTGAACATTAATCATTCCACAGCCATTTCAAAATATCTATCTGCAGCCTATAAAACTAACAAATTTGATATTCCTAGCACAATGTATATTAGCTAATAACTAACTTGAGACCTCCATTTTATTCCTAGTGTTCATAAACAATAGCAGACTTATGTTTATAATTTAATCCTTGCAAAGTGTGAGGAATCACAATATTTTTTGGCAAGAATGCATCAGTTAAATGATATTGTTTATTTAATGTCTTAATGAAATGTTAACAGCTGCAAATTTTAGTTTCATTATAATTTACTTCTTAGTCATCAACTTCATTTTCATTAATTATTTATTTTCTAATGTTTTATTTTTTAAATATAAATTCTTCATTAATATAAAAATTTGATTAATTTCATTTCATTCCTATTTCCAAGTTTATAAAAAATAAATTTTTGTGATGAAAAGCAACTTAAATAAGATGTAAGAAATACTGATTGAAAAAAATTATTAGGCCTATGTTTAGCAATTTACTTTACTTTTTTTTTAGCCTGCTTGTTGATCACAAACAGTCATTTTTACTATGACATGTTTCTCTTTATATTCTAATTTCAATGACACTTCAAAATAATTTTCATATTACAAAAATTTTATTTCTTGTTATTTATGACGTTATATTTCAATTTAAATATTTGATTTTCCAAATTTCTTTTAAGTCTCATTACTATTTTGTGAATTTGAAATAAAACAAAAAAAACACTTGCAATATAAAGTTTAAATTATTAAATAGTTCAAACAGTTTTTGTAAATTGCAGCTTTGTAATTTTAAAACTTCTGTGCTTAGTATTACTGCGTGTATTGGTGACTTTGTTTGGGGGAATGAAAAGTCTTTTAAGCCTTATTTATATGAAATATTTCAAAGTTCATAAGTTCTTTCATATCACTCACTTTCTTTTTGTTATGTTGGTTGTTGTATCAACATTACATGATTTGAACTCTAAACTAATCCCAGTCTATTCATTAATCACAAAGGTACTAATTAGTGTATACTAAGAATAACATTCTTCCATGCATTCTTATTAAGAAATAATATACATAATGCTTAAGTAAACAATGAATATTTTGCTATATTCAAAATTTATCTTTGTATATTTGTTCTAACTTGGATATTTCTAATGCATTCCAACAAATTTTGCATAGAATTTAATCAGTAATCATTTTATAACAATTTTCAGCTTCAGGATCTCTAAATATTGCTGTATAAAACAAAATCATACAGTATTTTATTTTTTGCTCATAGGTGTTTGCTTTTCCTTTGTACATAAATACTTGTAACTGATAGTAATGTTTAAAAATACACTTGTTTCCGATGAGAATTAAATAAATTTTCTCTTCTGCTAAATGTGCTTCAGATTTCAGAAGCATTTTTAAAAATGTCCATTTGACTAAAGGAAATCAAATATATTTTAGTATTTTCTCAAGCTATACACCTATATAGTCATTTTTTTTTTGTTATTTAATTTGTTTTGTCATTTGTAATTTATTTTGTCTCTTTTTTGTGACACTTTCACCTTATTACTAAAATCTAAACCAGTTATCGATTTTATTTTAACTTTTGACTTCTTTTGTTTAATATTTTTACATAAAATTAAAAAGATACTTGAGAGCAAATAAACAAATTTTTAGAACACTTGTTTTGAAGTGAATAATATTCAAATTCAAATAGTTATTTCATTGTTTTTCTTTTGTAATAAATTTTATAAACAGAATGTAATGATGTTTATTTGCAAATGATATTGGTTAATCAACCATAACAGTAGATTACATGTCTTATACATGCAAATATTTGTGTATATGTGTTGTGTATCTCTCTCTCTCTCTCTCTCTATATATATATATATATATATATATATATATATATATATATATCAGAGAGAGAGAGAGACCATTTTTATGTATGGTTAAACAAAAGAAATTGCTATAGTTTCTGATAGTATATGAGAAAAAAATCATGGTTTAACAACAATGTTATTGCCAAATTTGTATTAAGAAACATAAAAAAGGTATTCCTCTTCTTTGGTATATGGTTACAATGACTATACATTTATGCATACACATATATTGCTATCTGTATATGAACTAGAACCAGCAATATGATTTGCAATGATATTGCTACAAAATGTACACAGTAATGTGATGATTATATAAGATTAGGAAGCAAATGATTTGTTATTGTATTAAAACTTTATTTTAGCATGTTGAAGTTTCTATAAATGCTGCAAAAGTGTATGATGCTACTTTGAGCTTCTATGCTCAGATGAATTAAATAGTTTGATTTTGAGAAATTGTAAAATATTTAATTTATAAATGATTAAAATTTCTAGATTATGAGCCTTATAAATAAAAATTGTCGGGTTTTAATTTTTACATTTTAAATCATTACAAACTGAAATGATTTTAAATAGTTTATGTTTGTAATATGTTGTTGTTGACATCAGATTTATTTGAACTAAAACCTCATCTTTTTTTATTATTCATATATGTAATGGATATAAAGTTGGAAATCATTTCTCCTAACATTCAAGTGCATAAATGATTACTGCCTTTATGCAATAATACTATAACATTGAATTGATGGCTCATTAGATTTAGCATTGGTGAGATGAGATATTACTGGGATTCATTTTTTTTTTGTTTAGACATACTCTGTTATCACATTATTTTATTCTATTCTGGCAGCATTTTGTGAAGAAATAATAAGTAAATGCAATTGATAGTTTCTCCATTTTTGCTGCTGCTTCTTACAGGATCTGAATATCAGTGTTTGCTAAATCACCCTAACTATGCTGTGTTGAAAAGTTGGTGTATTTCCATTTGTAAGATAGTTGTTTTCTTCGTTGTATTTACTGCTCTGTAAGATCTATTTAAAAACAAACATTCAAATATTGCAATACATTCAATGCATATTACTGATGACAATGGCTGAAGTTGTACAATAAAAATGTGAAAATATGTACTAAAATTGTTTCTTTCAAAAAGAAAAACAGGGCTCTTGTAAAACAGATATCTGTTTTGAGGAATAAATAGTGTCATAGCTTACAAAATTATTTTACAAATATACCAAGAGTAATATTTGCTTCTGGTATAAATTTTACATTTCTCATGATTATGGGTTTTAATATTTTTCTCTTAAAAAGTGTTTTATTTTTTAACAAATTTCTTGCATTATTATGTTACCTTTATATTTAACTTATAAAAACTTATTTAAAGAAAAAAACAAGTTTTTATAAACAAAAATCATAGAATTATTTATGCATTCTACTTTTTTATTAGTGACATATATATTAAAACATTTAAAACATAGCATGAGGTGATGCAACAAATGTAGAGATCACTTTTGTTTTACTCTTTTGCATACATATACTTTCAATAATGTATGTGCTTGTGTGTATGTATATATATATACATACACACACACACACACGTTTTGTTTTCCATATTATTAATTTTCATCAAATGACTTGCTTTTACTATTTTTAATGTACAGGTGTACAGTATTGATTCTTATAGTTAAAATGCCACCAAACATTTAAAAAACCAAAGGACAAATTCTTATTTCATTGTTCAATCTGATTTAAGTTCTTTGCACCTATATTGTATTTAGTATCTACTGTCTTATAAATAACATTATAAGAAAAGAATAATAATGTAACTACCTACTCATCTGATTTTAAAATCATTGATTATAAGCACTTAATTTAGTATTTTTTTAAATTTATGATGCCATATATATACATGACCTTGCTCTTCAGAAGTACATATTGCTTTGGCAAAGAGATAGAAGACATCATCAGAAACTAATTACTCTTTAGAATTCAGTTGTAAATTATTTACCTATTTGGCTCTAGTTTAAGAATAAAATGATTTAAAGCTTACTAAATATTAGAAATTAAATTCATAAAATAAATTTTGCTTCTTCAAATTCATTTTAAAAATTTCAAATTTATAAGTTGGAATAATGTACTATTATCTTAAAAAAAGATAAATGATTGCATAAAACCAAGCAAAAATTATTATTTTGAGCTAAACTAATTGAGTTTATTTCAAGAGTTGAATAAAAATGATCAATCACTAACAGTGATTATTATCTCATCTTTGAAAATTTGACATATACTAAATAAATGTGTTTAACAACATTTTGACAATATAGTCAAATACTGTATAACCCTAAAATCATTTCTATAGAAGAATTTTTTTATAAAATAGCAAAAGAAATCACTACTACTTTGTGTTATGTTCTTAAGTTATTCTTGTTTGAATTGTTGGGACTTTTACTTAAAAATATACTTTATTCTCAACCATCCAAATGAGGAACATATTTAGTGTTACTTAACTAATGGATTACTTCTGAAGTATGTCTTGTTGATCACTCAGTCTTCATTTTTACATGTTTAAATTCCTCTCCTCAATTTAAAATTAATACTGCTTAAATAAAAATAAATGCTAACTTTATTTTTGACAAGAAGTAAATTTGTAAATTTTTTGATTGTGGAATCGGTGATGGACAACATTTAATTTTAATTTCTACTTATTAGTATTTTATCTGAAGCTTAACAAATATATGTATAAATTTTTATTACACCTTAAATACCAGCAGAAAAATTTGCTTGAGGTTATTTTCTACTGGTTACTTATGAAAAAGGTTAATTAACATTTCTTGCTAAATTTTGGCTCTCATTTGACAACCTTACTTAGTAATATATTTGAATCTGAGTTGAAAAAATATTTAACAAAGATAAGGTATAAAATATTTTTCTTGGCAGTTTATGGTTAATTTTGTGAGTTTTTTTTTTTTTTTTTGTTTATTCTCTTAGTTCTATTTCTCTTTCTGCACACATAAACTAAAATCATTTTCTGAAATCCCTTTACTTAAAAATTTGATATTTGCAGATCATCTATACACAATTGAAATTATCCAAACACCAAGAGGAAGAAATGCAGCTTCTTCATCTATATATTAACTTTATTTTATATCAGTTTTATGTCATTTGCTTGTTAAATGGTAAATTGTATATTTCTTGTATAGAAAGTGACCTTCATAGGCAGGAGAAAATCAGTTAAGGAGAGTTTTTAAAAAGATCTTTAAAATTATGGGTTTAATGTATGACTGATTGAAATTACTGCATTTGTTCAAATTGACATCTGCTTATTACCATGTACATGTTTTATATCAAATTGACATCTGCTTATTACCATGTACATGTTTTGAACATGAATTTCATTGTTTTTAAAGATGTAGTTTGTTTAGCTTTATAATTTCTTAAATTTTCTTCTACTACTGCGGTACCCAGCATAGTTTGATATTAGATAAGTAAGTGGTGGGGGTGACTTACTCAATATACCTTCCACTGGTCTAATTTTCTAAGTTAATAATGTCATCAGAAGATAAGAAAATATGAAATTTTGTCAAGAATTAAAACAAAAGATTAGTCAAACCTTTTTTTTTTTAAATCTAAAAGTATTCAAAATTGTTATTTGTATTTATTCAAGAGGAAATAGTACATGTAAATATTTTAACACTTAGTGGTGCAGTAATTTTAATTTTCTTGTAAGATTGCATAAATAGTCCTCTTTTGTACCAAATGCAAAAGTTGCGTTAAAAAAAACTCGTACTGATGTGAATGCTAGTTTAAATAAATATAAAAGCAGAACAAAAATATTGTGCCATTCACGGAGAAAAATGATATGCATGCTGTGCCAAAGGAACTGAAATGTGAAGGAAATAATTTAATCATGCTGGCACTTGTATTTGGTACATAATATTCTCAAAGAGTTTTCATTTTGAAGAATTTTCATTTATATTGACATTTTTAATTTATCAGACAGCATATTGATTTTATTTATTTTTATAAGAGTTTTTCCACGTTTTAACTGGGGTTTGAAAATAACTTAAAAATCCATTCAAATTTTTTTTCTGTATTGACAGCAAGAGCTGCACACAACCAATTTCAAAATTTATGTTGGTAAAGCTTGACATTTTGCATCTCATTACTTACAGTTAATTTTAATTATCTTTCAAATTTTATTCAAATGCTCACTGGACTCTATACTGTTTAACCATATAAATAAATAAAAAATTACTTGTAAATTTGTGTGTGTAAACATTTCAAATCTACTGAGAAGTCAATGTGATGTTATGACTAAATAATAAAACAATTATCAGTCAGTGTTGTTTTGTAAAACTAAAGAACCTAAGTGCCAAGTTCATAAGATTAGAATTATTTAATAAATGAAAATATTTTTTTCTTATCAGGGATTTTTAAATTAAGCAATATCTAAATGGTATGTTTTCAAATTATTTTATGGATGTGCATTAAATATACAATAAAGGTTCCTTTTGGCATTTTTCCTTTTCCAATTATAGTTAGTCCTTTTCTTTTTGTTATTTAATAAGTGAAATCAACCTTACATTCATTTTTAGTAATGATACAAATCAGATATTGAAATTAATAAATCAGTTTCAAACTACTTTCTCTTTAGTATATGTATACACCTAATTCTTACACAATGCCTCATTGACTTACTTTGTTTGTGTTGTATCACTAGCAAACTACAACGGTATTCAAAGAAAAATCCAGTCACTCTATAATTACCTATACAGAAAGTAATAACTGCTATAACTGTTGTTAGTTATCATAGATAGAGGTTGTTATATAAATATTACACATTAAAATATCCTTGTAAAATAATATATATTTTTTTTTCTGCAGTTCACTGCTACCAGCAAGCAGAAAATTTTTTTTTCTCCTGATGATGGCCATGTTGGCCAAAACTAGTCGAGGAATCTAACTGAAATAATAATAAAAACGAAAGAATATTAATATACAACCCAGTGTATCTGAAGATTTTAATTTTTTAATATTTTTTATTGTTCAATATATATATATATATATATATACACACACACACACATCAGGATAAAAAATACAACAATTTAAATATCTATAGTAAAAAAAAAAAAATCAAATCTCTAAAGCAAGAAACAATAACTAACCTGAAATTAATTACTGATTCGTTAGTATTGGCATTCTGTCTCTAAGTCAAAATTAGCATTTTCCCTAACTGATTACAGTGACATTTTACTTACTCTCAAGTAAATGACAAAATTTGGTTTGCTCACTTAAAAGAATATTAACTTCTATTAGAACTAATTTCAAGTTTTTGACATTGCTATACATTTTGTAATTCCCCCAAAAAAACTTGAATCGTGGCAGCTGACTTGCATAATCAAAAAATGAAATCTAATTGGTCAGTTGATAATAAATTTGAGAATATTTAAATTTGATTTAAGATTTATTGTAATTAAAAATTTATATTATTTCAAGTAGGTGGGTAGGTGGAAGGTTGAAATATTCTCAACCCAACCAAGAAGTCCTTAAAACAAGTTTGATGTTTGGCCAGACTTTAGAAAGTGAGAGCTTTTCAGCATCCTCTCATAACTTTCCTTTCCTAATGATTATGATTTATAAATATAGGAAGAAAATGCCCCATTGTGACATGTTTTTCTAATTACTTTTTTATCAAGAAAATCTTAAGATACTTCAGGATTGATATGAATTATCTTAAATTCAACCACATCCTGTTTTTCAAAATTCCTGCTACAAAATATCATTGTAGTTTTCTTTGAGATGTTACTTTCATTCTCACCATTCTTACAATATCTTTGAAATTAACATGAAGGCTATCTTTTATTTCAGATGATTATTTTAAAGCAAAGTGATTTTTGAATGTTAATATACTTTCATATAAGGAATACATATAAAATACATTTGTACATATGTATATTGATAAATTCTGTTATTGATGTTTTAGATTAAATGAAACAATAATACTTATAAATTATTGTTTCCTGTCCAGTTATTAGGTTGGTGCAAAAATAATGTCGCTTTCTCACATAGTAAACATATGTGAGAAAACGACATTATTTTTGCACCAACCTAATAGTTTACAAACAAATCATATATTTCTTTATCTTTATTATTATCTAAGTATATCAATTAATAATTTTCAAACTGAAATTTATTTTAAAAACAAAGCCTCTTAATTGAAAAAATAATCCACAAATAGCCAACACATAGTAAAAAAATAAAATTGATTATTTGAGGATTTTTGTTACTAAGTGAAAATAGTGTTAGTTAAAATTTTGTTATAAAAAATCTATTCTGCAGTTTTGTATAATTTTAACCAAAAAAGACATTAATATTTTTATTTATTTTTTTCAGCTTTTGTTTCTTGGGATTATTATTATTATTATTTCTTTTTTTATCTTAAAAATAAAGTTGTGTTAGCAGTTGGTGGTTTTTATTTCATTTTCTTTTTCCAGTAGAAAATTCAAATTTGATCCTTAATCATCATAAAAATTTCAGAATAAATTCCATCAAATGTATCGATTTGTAAAGCCTTGTTAATAAATTTATTTTTAAAATAATTTTTTGTTGTTTTTAAATTCATTTTTGTACTAAATGCTGGTGAAGATAGATAAGTTTAGTCTAACCAAGTTTAGAAATTTCTCATGGGTCCCCCTCAAAAAATATTAATGAAGTATTAAAACAGAAAATATATTCATAATGCAAACAAAATGTATCACTTATTTTATCAAATTTACTTTTATATTTTGTGATTTTTTTTAGCCTGTTAATAAATTTTCAGCACTTCCTCATTATATATACAAACTATACTTCTAATGTACATAAATTTAAAACATACATACACACATTAACCCATTACCTGCCATGAGCCCTATTTGGGGATCTGTTAAAATTAAACTCACTACATGTTATTCCTTGTATTTACATTGAATTGCTTACATACATTACATTTGCAGAGGTATATTTTACAACACTTAGCCTTTATTGGCCATAAGAAGACACTTTCAGTCGTAATTTTACATTTCACGAATAGAAAAATAATGACTATTTTGAAAAGTATTTTTGTAGTTTAAATAAGTCTGTATTGCTGCAACGTCACTTGTACAAATCAAAATATTACTGGTTCAATTCACCGTCCTTGCTTTCTTCACACATCACTGTTTCTCCCCTTTACACTGCTCCAGCACTCTTTTATCAGGCCAACACTGCGGTTCCCCAACCAATCAGCGTTCTTGGCTTTTATTCTCGGTTACACAGACAAATTGCCTCCTCCAGTTTGACCAATCAGCACACGACTTGCTATTGGTGGAAGCGTGCCAGACTGTACAAAAAACCCTCATCACTGCACATACTGCTAGAATGGCTGGATGGGAGAGTAATGCCATTTTTACAAAGCAAACTTGCTGATGTCACGTGCCGCACGTTAAGGTAAGACCCTTATTTTCCTATACACCAGATGCAAGCCACTCTGGCTCGCTTGATTCTACGGGGTGTTCACCACAATTTTATTATTATTTCTCATCAATATTATTTTTGGATATTTTATACACATATATATTTCATGTTCTAGTTTCTATAAAAATGACAATGGTAACTACTGAAATTAAACATAAAGAATAAATAAACTCCTAAGACACCTGTCTGGGCTAAAAATGTGCATTAAAAAAATTTGGCAGTTAATGGGTTAACTTAATAATTCCAAAACTGATACAACTTAAATGACTTTTTGTTTTAAATATTTTTTACCTGTCCTAGAGAAAAGATATTTACCTCTATATATACATATATATGTATATATAGATATATATACTCTTTACAAGCCACATCATTTTTATTGAAAACTGAGAGCTGTTTCAAATATTCTTAAAATAAAAGCAGTAAATGTTTTTAACAAAAAACTATAATGTAACTCTGTTTTAAAGTTAAGAGGTATTAATAAAAGAAAATTAATAAAAACAAAAATGAACTATTCAAGAGGCCCAGGAATGAAGTATGTAAAGCTATTGTAAAAGATACTTCCAAAATAATTTCATAGCAATATATTTTAATAAACATTCATTATGATTCACATTAATGGTATACAAAGTATTTGTTACAAAATAAACAAATCATTTACAAAATTTATTGAAAAACGAAGAAGGAATCTTAAATCCTTTCCACGCCCTTAGAATTTTTTCTAATCAAGAGAGTGTGTTGTAAAATTCAGAAGTTAAAAGATAAAGAGTAAAAATAAAATACAGACTCTTTTCTTTCCAAAAACCATTCTTGAAATGAAAATATTAGAAATCATCTGAAGCCTGTTGGATTCAGAACTTGGAAGTGAGAGACAAGAAAACTAGAACAGATAACAAGATGATAAAACAGACAACAATACATTGAATAAAATTCAGTAAGAGAATGTTATAGCCAATCTTTCCAGTACACCTTAATAGATATGTGATTTTTTGAAAGAAGAAATTTGACAGTTATAAAATCAAACCGATTCTGCAAACAAAAATTATATAAAATTTCTTCTCTTTGCAAATTACTACAATTTGCTTCCCTGGTTTCCACTCAAACTTTCTACATGCCTTTTTGACAACTGCTGTTGGAACTCCAAAGAATGTTTTCTTTAATTGAATTGTTCAACCATACAAACTATCCTAATGTACATGAACTTAAAACATATACAACACACATCTATATAATAAATATGAATGTCAGTGTGTCATAGTATCACATTTTTTCAACTTTACTCTTAGAGGCTGTAGCCCAACATGTCATACCATTTTGGAATCGGGTCGACTTCAGGAGCAAATTAAAAATATTCTGGGTTGGATACTGACCTATAATCCTGAAATCTTGGATTCCCAAGTTTTCATTACTGTGATTGGTTTCAGATTCTGGCATCTTGGCTTCTACTGATAAAAACAGTTAATGGGATACAACTCTCTAACTTTCAATGGCATATGTTCAAATGAAAAAATTACTGTTCTCAAATTACAGTATTTCAAAATAAAATTATGTTTTCAACTTTACTCCTAGAGGCTGTAGCTCAACATCTCATACCATTTTGAAATGAGGCTGACTCTGTGAGCAAATTAAGAGCATTCCAGGCTGAATCCGGACTTGCAATCCTGAAATTTTGGATTCACAAATTTTCATTACTATGATTGTTTTTAGAGATATTTTAACGTGATTTTTTGTGACAAACTTTTTTGTATGATAATAATTTTCATGACTGGGAAATAAATTTGGGAATAATAAAAATTAATTGCAATATCCAGCAAAAGTCAATAAAATTGCAATATCCAGCAAAATGAAATAAAAATAATTGTTTGTACGGAAAGTAAGGACCTACGAACATCAAATTTTCTTTAAGTGGTGGCAGAAGAAGAATTGTTTAACTTTTAAAAAGTAAGCTTAAATATTAATGCAATACTTAAATGCCGTGATAAGTTGTGAGTTCTTCTGTAGTTTATTGTTGCTTATCGCATTTACTCCTCCCTATCTATTGTGACCCAATCAAGTGCTCTCCGCAGTAGCACTAGCTTAAATACCGACCGATAGGGCAGCTTTTAAGCTAGTTAATTCCAAAGCGACACAACTTAAATTACTTTCTTTTTGTTTTAAATATTTGTTACCCGCCCTAGATATATTTATTTACATATATTAACCTTTTAGTGATTTTTTGTGCAGATAAATATTTTGTGCGATGTGCTACAAAAAAAATTGTAAATTTGATCATATTTTTTTGTTTTCTGATTCAATTCAGTTTTTGTTTAATCTTTTCTTAAGTCGCGCCTACACTAATATTGAGCAAATCCCAATAATATAACTCAAAATTACACATTATTTTAATTGTTTTCATTTTATCGAATATAGATAGTATCAAACTCATTAATTTATTATTAGAAACGAACGTTTAATTAACATTTTACGTTTGTATGGAGTGCTATCCAATCGAAGGGAGACTACTCTAGTCGACTTAATCAAGTATGAGTGACTGCGGCAAGCGTCGCATGTCAGTCGAAACGCAGCGTTAGTCGATGGTCAGTCAACGGTCCAGTGAACAAGGGATTGCCGGAGAAAAGCAGACGGACAATTACAGCAAAAGCAGAGAACCGTGCTGGTTTTATTAACATTGATAACCAGGACAACATACTGGGACAATTGCTCCTTAAATTGGATGAATTGTTTATATGCCCTCTGACTCTGGACTGAACTGACCACAGGTGCACATGGCTATTTTTATATCCCTGGCTGGATCCTATTAGTTGGTGCTAGTAAACATCTGCTCTTCTTGTTGACTTGAATCTCATTCAAATAAAAAAAAAAAAAAATCGGGTGTTGTATCTGTAAGGATTTTAAAAAAATAACAATTACGTCAAGAAAAGGAAACATGAAGGAAGATTCGGAATATTGGGTTGCTGAAAGCATCAAAGATGTTAATTTTGATCAGAAATATACAATGGGTTCAGAACTTGGCAGGTAAGTTCTCGTTTGTTTTTATACATCTGTGAAGAAAGAAACAGTAAAAACAATAAAGCTAATAAAAAGTAGTTAGTAAATTTGTCTAAGAAAAGCAAAGAAAAAAAACACCAATTACTAAAAAAAATTCAAGTAAACAAAAGGAGAAAATATTGCGTTATTTTTCTTTACTACTAAAGAATTTTTCCAGATAAAAAAATATCGGTATTAGTATTATTTCTTGTCACTGTTTAAAAATAAAAATGTTAAAAAATGAAGAAAACACCAAAAATAAATTTTATTTCAAATTAAAAAAGCTCATTTATTTTCGTAAAACCACTAGCGATCTTATTTTATTTTTAAAAGTTTCAAACAATTATGACATTTTGTGTTGTTGGATCAGTTTTTTTGTGTACTTGATACAGAAATCAGTGGTCAAATTCTAATTTTCAAAACAGCAAGTCTTCTTCACTCACCCACTTGTTCGTGTATTGGCGCATCATAATTTTCCTGTACTTGAATTTGAGCATTAATAAAAAATCATAATAGTTGCATATACACTGCATCCAGCCGGGAAAACTTGTAATTAATATTAGCTCAAGTCTCTCCCCCCACCCCCAGCTGTACCTCTCTTTCGGGAAGAGGCTGAGGTCATTTGTTTGAGCAATTTTTGAACGGATTCCTCTCTTAAACCTTGGCCTTGTGTCACATTCTGTAACGACGTGGGCGTACGGATACACACTGCATAAAATAAAAGTAAAACGAATCAATTGTTCTACTTCTTCTTTCCTTTCTGTTTTAGTTTGTATTTCAAAAAATAAAATGACACTATTTTTTTAACTAAAATAACTTCTTTTGATTGATGATTGAAATAGAAATATAAAAATAAATAATCGTGTCATTAATAAAAAAAAACATGTTTATAATAATTTCGATCATCTGTGAATAGTTTCTGAAAGTTTCATTAACATCTGACAATTATTTTTATTTTTGCAAGATTTTCCAAATTAATGTGTGTACTGTAATACCAAAAAAACGTGCTAAAATTATCTGTTATTTACTAGCCCATGTTGGTACAAAGAGAAACAAAGGTTTTTTTAATCAAAATTTAGAATGTTCTAAAAAGAAACAAAAATTTTAAAAAATAATTAAAAAAAACTTTGGTCTTTTGCTTTTCTCTTCATAAAAAAAACATAAGCATTTTTAGACGATAAAATTTTGTTTTCATAAAGTTTGGCGTCTTTTTCATCAGACTATGCTCTTTTTTTTTTTTTTTTTTTTTTAGCGATTTCGTGGAGGTACCTACATTAAAGCACATAAATATTTTTTTTAGAAATTTTAAATCTTTAATTAAAATTGACACCGAAGTTTACCTTTTGCAAACTATCGTTGCAAAAATTCGAATTAACCCCGTTTATAGCCTTTTTTAATTATTTTTCTCTCTATTTTGAATCAAATTATTACGGACATAGTGATTTTTCTGTTTTTCAATTTTTTTACCATCTGGATTTCAGTAAAAAAAAAACTGAAAAAAAAGTCTTAAAAAATTAAGAGTTTGGGAAAATATTTTCCACCTTGACCTAATCAACACTTTTTTTTTCTTTTAATATGAATTTTTTTTACGCTTATTTTTCAGTTTACCAAAAAAATTATTAAAGTAAGAATAAATAAAAGAAAAAATTAAAAAAAAAAACAGATCTTGACTTTGAAATCTCCCCACGGCTCTGTATTTTATCGCGTTTCATTTGAAAAATAATTTTGCATTTCAAAGAAAAATCTATCCATCCAAATTTGATTTTTTTTTCTTTATTTCCACTACGTTGATTGTTGGTTGTGTTGTGATGGTCAATTATTGACTCAATAATAGTCACTTATTGCCGCAGTTTTATCTTTCATTGGCACAAATATTTTTATTTTTTAGACCATTCTGACGGAAACAAATAAATCAATCAATAACCAATTAAATTGAAGCGCTAAGCTTTGAAAAAGTCCCACGTGTAAAAAAAAAAAAATAATAAATAAATAAAATAAAATATAATAATGTTTTATCCTGGTAACTGAGAAAATGTTTAAAAACAGATTTCTTTAATTGTCATGCTATTGCCCTGAGTTTGTGAGAAGTCGAGAAAATCACAATAAAATAGACAACAACGTTTTTCTTAAAATTCACGATCTTTTTTTCAGAAATCAAAATCGAATTTCATTCTTTCAAAATTATCTTTGATTTGAATAAGGTGGCATATCATTTTTTGTCTGTTTTTCATTTGTTATTATGATGAAGCAACAAAATTCGTCCTTAAAAATAAAGATCTGATCGATCAATATAGTCAAACAAAACTTTTGTTTGACTATATTGATCGATCAGATCATTATTTTTGTTACAAAAGTCAACAAAACACTTAGGTTCAGTTGTCTGTGAGTGTGAAGCGTGGGTAACTAAGCTAAAAGTAAATTTAACTACACTGCATCATACTAATAATAATTGGCTTTGCTTAACTTAAAAAACATCCAAATATGGCTTGGGAAACCTACCAGTTTTCAACCGATTTTGTCCTGCCTTTTCATTCACATTCAGTACAAAAATATAAATATATAAAATAACGCAGTCGCTAAAGTAAAGTATTATTACTGTTCCTTAGAAACCATGCTTATCTAGTGAGTCACTTTTAAGCTGTAAGTAAAGTAGTTTTTACATTTTTACAAGTCATTATTGTTCAACTTTCAGATCAGAAACAGTTCTTTATTGGGTGATTGACAGCAAACAGTTCAAGATATTGATATTTTGTACTCAAAAAAAAAAAAAAAGCAATAAATAATATTATCTTACACTTTTTATTAAAAATATATTTATAATTTTAATTTTTTATTGTTGGTGCTGTCCTAAATGTAATTTTGGGGTTGGGCCTATACAACAAAAACAGCCTCAATAAATTAAATTTTATATTAGGTTGGTGCAAAAATAATGACGTAATAATGTCGTTTTTTGAGGTATTTTTTAACGTCAAAAAACGACATTATTACGTCATTATTTTTGCACCAACCTAATATACAGTGTAACCCGGATATAAGAGAGTTGTCGGGACTGGAGACGCGGTCTCTTATATCCGGGTTTCTCTTATATGCGAGTTTGGTCTATTTTTTTGTTTAGGTAAGTTAGTTTGTATGGCTCTAATTTGGGACCAAAGAAAATCTCTCTTATATCCGGGTTAAAAAAAATTTATATATAAAATTACCTTGCTGTCATGTTTCAAGAAAGAACTAACAAACTTCATTTTCATTTACAATATTTTAAAAAATACAAACGTATTGTCAAATTAAACAAGGTTTTCAAGATAGATTTCATTTGCTATTCTGATTTGTTTTTGTTTTTTTTTGTTTTTTGTTTTGTTTTTTGTTTTGTTTTTTGGTTTTTTTGTTTTGTTTTTTTTTTAGTTTGAGTTGAAAAAAGCATTGAAAGCCTTAAGGAAATGCAAAATGTCTTTATTAAGAAATATTATTTTTTAGTTTGTATTAAAAAAAAATGTAAGCTTTCTTCTGCTAAATAGCGATTATTTTTTATATGCATAGTGACTGTGTTAAAAAAATTCCATGTTAAAATCAATGGAATTGTAAATGTAAAATAAAAACATTGTAAAGCATAATGTTACATTGATTTAATATAGGATTTTTT
Organism: Acanthosepion lycidas; assembly: GCA_963932145.1. Classification (NCBI taxonomy): domain Eukaryota; kingdom Metazoa; phylum Mollusca; class Cephalopoda; order Sepiida; family Sepiidae; genus Acanthosepion; species Acanthosepion lycidas. Next base: position 68,250,742 of record OZ010571.1, on the reverse strand, counting down.
TAAAGGAAAAGAAAAACAGCTTTTTTTTTTTTTTTAATACTGTCTCCACAGGTTGACGGTGATTACAGCTCTCTGTAAACTGCTATGCCTTCTTAGGAAAGATAGTTTTGATTTCCCATTGCCTTCCTCCACAGTTTTGAATTCAGTTGTACTCCTCCTTAAACTGGCTGCCACCCAAGTCAAGAGAGTGCAGGAAATTCAATTGTTTAGGTTTTTTTTATATTAAACATCCAAATTCCAAACAATAATAAACTAAACATAAAGAAAACATGGGTATGCCTGTTAAATAAATCATTTGTATTTACAAACATACATACACACACACACACACACATGAATTCAAAGAAGTAAAAGTAGTCTTTATTTGGTTTGCAGGTGGTTGGTTCACAGAACAAATTGTGGTTTATACAAGACTTTTAAATATTTCCTTCACAGAAAAAGTCTGTAATTTAGAAAAGATTTTTAAATATTTGATCCATGGTAAAAAAAACAAAAAAAAAACTGTGGTTGAGAAAAGACTTTTATCATTAGAAAAGATTCACTATCTTTGTTCTTGTTATTGGAGAAGATTTGTTTGAAATCCCCAACTTATTGTCAACAAAGATTCACTGACTGTCCAAGCTGTTGCTGTTATAACTGATTTGTTTGAAGTCACCGATACACATTTTCAGCACACTTTGGGAGAAAAGGAAGATGCTATGTAGCCACAGCTTGGATACAGCTGCATGTCTGCTCCTTGATAGTTGAAATCTTTCTTGAAAGAAAAATAGGGTTTTAGTTTTCTCTGATTGGTCAAATATTTCACATGGTGATGTTAATTTCTAACCAATAACAGCTTAGTTTAGTCTGCTATTTAACCCATAGCTGAAGGATAAGAAGTGATGGATTTGAGAGCATTAGAGTGAACACAACAGACTACCCTAGAACTTTAACTTGACTCAGCAATTCTTCTTTCTGCACAGTTAACTATTATGCAACTTGCACATTGAGAAATCACAAAGTTTTGTCAAGATTCGTAACAGAAATGGAATATTATACTCAATAGTTTTTAGCCAATATTAGTATAGCTGTTTGCCTGAACTAACACTAAAAATAGAATGGAACAAAAAGACAAAATAATAACCACAGAAACACTTGTGAAGCGATGGTTATACGTTACAAATGGAACTGAATTCCCAGGCAAAGAATTGTAGCAAATCTTGCAAACTTCAACAGGCCTACACAACAGGCATACAACTGAACAATGAAAGAAAGCATGCTCAATAGATTCCTCCATATCCCTGCAATGGACACATTCTAATAGAACGACCAGTCCCACTGCAAAAGATCTTTTGTTAATCCAGAACATTCCTCAAATCACTAGCTAGGTGAGTGATGCAAAGTCATTACTGAGGCATTTCAATCTTCAAATATTCCATCCCTCCTGAGGTCAAGAACTTCTATCAAACTTTCTCATATGGCTCCTCTGACATTCAATATAATTCTGTTCTAGGCAATGACCAGCTTTCAGAAAGGTTAATTTTTGTCCAAGAGAAAAACCTCATAGCATATTGGCATTCACAATAGAAGGAGCACTCATTTGAGGACAAATGGTGGAACTCCCTATCATCTGTGTACACACTTCTGAAAGCTGGAAAAGCTTTCTTGCTCTGTTCCTTTCAAAATTTACAATTATCATTATCTTGTGTATACATTTGGCCTAGAAAATGTCACCATAAGGTATACTGACAGATATTCACATGTAGCATCCCCAAACTGCAACTCAGAAGGATGGTGGCAGCAGATCTCAAGATGTCCTGTAACCACAAAGAAGTTTAAACTGGACTCTCTTTAGCTCAGCTAGTTTTGTACAATAAATTTGTGATAAATAAATCTCAAACATTTCAAACTTTTATGTTGACAGTTTGGATATTGATGTAGATACTTTTTACATGCCAATATTTAGTCAATTTTGATAAAGATTTTGTTTTTTGAATTTTATTTTGGCTTAGACAATCATGGCTCTCCACAACTTTCTATCCTTCATAGCTCTTAGCAATGTTTGTCTTTTTACTATCCCTCTCTCTCTCCCTGTTTTGCCATCCATCTACACAAGTATATTATGTGGGTTATTTGCTGCTTTCTTCTGTTCCCCTTGTTTTTAATATGACCTGTGAATGTGAAATTGTTCAGGTCTTCTTTTCTCATTATGTGTCCAAGAAATTTCAACTGTCTCTTTTGGATTTTATGTATAATTGTCCTTTTTATTTCCATTTTCCTTAAAATTTTCTGTTTTCTCACAATTGTCCTTTCTTCCCACTTTCCTGTACTACTTTGTCTAGGTACTGTAGTTTTCTTTCTGTCTGCTATCAACACAATGTCATCAGCATTTATTATATTAAGATTATACCCCCACCAATAATAAATCTTGGTAGAGTCTCCAGCTCACATACGGTAGCCTTGCTGTAAAGATTGAATAAATCTGGCGAGGAGACATATCCTTATTGTTTACCCCTTTCTATTTTGGGATACTTACTCAATTTATTTTCTGTCTATATGTAGGCAGATTGCTCCCAGTGTAAACATTCTCAGATCCTTACCATAGTATATGAGTGCACCCACTAAAATCTGGATGATCTGTACCTGGCAGCTGATCTCTCTACTGACCTAATTCTCACTGCTCAATGGGGAAAAGACTGTCTTGTATCATTCAATAACTCCAAAACAAAGATATTAATGTTTCATCACCACTGAGCAGACCCTAAATTTGCTCCAATCCTGATGAGAGGTTATACGCTCAAAGAGGCCCCTTACTTCAAATGGCTACTGGGCCTAAAGCTCACTCCAGGCATATGGAACTTGTATATTTGTGCAATCACTAAAGATGTCTGAAAAATGGTCAGTTCCTTGTATCACTCCAGAAAATACCTCTCCTGCTGCTATGCTCTATCTTTACAAGAGTCAGATCTGACCAAAAATGGAGTATTGCTGCCATATCTGGGCTAGTGCTGCCTGGTCCTCACTGTCCAGCCTTGACAAAGTTCAAAATGTTTGTACAACGTTTTGGGTGATGAATTTCCCTCCATTATGCAACCCTTATCCTACAGACAAAACATTGCAAACATCTCACTACTCTATCACTATTTCCATGGCAAATGTTAAAATGAGTTACATTACTTAGTTCTACCAGCTTAGACCTTCAAAAGTAGGACCTACCACACCATGTTCACATTACCTTTGTGTTACTTTGATAAGGAGTAAGTTCTACTCAGACAGCTTTTTCCACAGAATTTTGTGAAAGTAAGATCTTAAACTCTTGAAGTCATATCTTCATAATATGCACTTCTTACCACCTCTTTCCCCATCCCTTACAACAATCTCACTAACTCACTGCTTTTGAGTACTTTGAGAAAAAAAAATGGAGCCTTTCTCTCAGCTTTTTACCAGCCACACAAACTGATAGTGAGTATGAAATAATAACTTCTTTCAAATTTGGGTGAGCTGAGGAACAAGACAGAAATAAATTCATGAGCCTATATGAAATTGCTTTTAATCAAATGAAAACTTTGTCTTTATCAGTCTAACCAAGAAGAAGGAAAAGAAAATAGCAGGCCTATACAAAATTCTTTTTGACGTAAAATGAGGAGAAAAATTGATGAGAAGAGTGTCTGAAGTCACACAAAAGGTTTTGTTTCTGTTCACGTGTTCAGTTTGAAATTTTTGCCAGTGTCAAATTACTCACCAATTATATTATTGGCCTTAACCAGGCACTTGGCACTTCAAAGAACTTTATTTGAACAATCTGAGAAAGCTACATATTTCAAACTATCTCTCTTCATCTATTTTTGAATGTATGCAATTGTATATCCCTTCTGGTAAGAGGTTCAGTTATACTGTCACTTGAAACAATGTCTAAAGACTGAACAGTTTTTCTCTGGAAAAATGTTCAGTTTTCAGAATTTTAGAAAAGTGAGTGTATGCTGAGGTTTTAAGTATAAACTGTTACACTGAAATATGATCAGATCTGTTTTCATTGATATTGATAAAGTATTGACATGTGATTGTTTAAGCCCTGTTTTTTAAAGTGTAAATTTATATGGGCTGGACATTCAGAGCCTTAATAAAGAAAATGTACCTTCCAGCAGCGTATCCCCCTTATAGGAGAAAAATACTATCAGATTCAGTGTGCTTTAGACTGCTCAGCCAAAAAAGACTTTCACAGCCATTCAAGGTTCTGTAGCCATCACGACAAAAAGTACCCGCATGAACAGAGCAGTCATCTGTCGTCGTCCTTGTTGGCGCCCTCGGCCCCCAACTCCCATAGCCTTCAGACACGCTCATTTTATAGACCATGACAAAGCAGTCGATTGGTTGAGTGGGAGAGTTTTACATATGTGTAGGTGCACTCCGCCAATTCTCCATTCTTCCAACTGCTCTGCAGCACCATACGCATGCAATACATGGGCGTTTTTGGGCATGATGTCGCATATCTTGCTCACAACAATCACACTCCTCCCTAATCTGAGGATCACACAAATGGCAGCACGGTGTGGGTCGTTTTATCCTGCTACTTCGTCTCAGTGGAGCGGGCTTGGCTATTTCCTCAGTTGTACTTTCCTCTGAAGTTGTGTCTTCCTGCATCTGCCACTCATACACCATAAAGGTTTCTTCATCTGAGGTGGTATCATGGCTGCTGGTAGTTTCCACCCCATGCACCGGGTGAACATCTTTTACATGGCGTGGTACTCTGTCTACAAGGATTGAATGAGGTCCATAGATTTTCATCACTTTTCCCTTCTTGAACCTTGCTGTACACTGCCCATGCAGTCTCTTCACCCAAACAATATCTTCTGTAGTGTATGTTCCAGAACCTGTGATGTCAGGTGGTGGTGTGGTATCAATGCTCTTCGTCCAAGTGTGGTAGGTATAAATTAAGTTTGCTGGCACTGTTGAAGCAGTGGTGTCATCCTGTGGTGTCACATTATGCCAGTATACTGTCTCCATAAGAGAGCATTGTGTTCTCGTGGTGATGTGCTTTATCGTGTGGTGGAATCTTTCTACTATCCCATTCCCCGATGATATGTGGGCACATCGGTATCTTATCCAGACACCCCATTCCTTCACAAGTCTTGTGAATCTTTCCTCACAAAACACTGCAGCATTGTTGGCAAGCAGTTCAATCAGTGGTCCTCTTTCGAAAAAGATTGTCTCCAACTGCCAAATGATATTGGCGGAGTCTTGGCGCTGCAATGGCCTATAAATGGCAAACTGACTAGGACCACAGTCTATCAGTGTTAGGTAGTACTGGCCCCCTGAAATGGGTTACATCCATTCCAACTCTGCTCCAATTGTCATGTACAAAAAGCCTAACTGGCTTCCAATGCACCTGGGCAGGATCTATGGATTGACATTCCCTACAATCCCTGACTACTGCCTGAACAGCCACTCTGGAAACTCTGGGGATGATCAATTTTGCGAAGTACAGTGTGCGCTTCACACCAGGGTGTCCACTTGATTGGTGAATGGTTCATATACGAGCAGACTCCTCGCCTTCTGCAGCCACAGCGCACGCTCATTCTACAGGTTCCGTCTCTTTCTGAATATCATCCAGCCATCGCTGTGGCACTCTAGTGAGCTGATCAGCTTGGTTATCATGAGACTTAACCAATGCCACATCAATCTTCAGCTCATATTCTGAGGCCAGATGTCGAAGCATGCCGAGCTGGTGCCTGACCAGCATCTCAGTGGCAGCCTTGGTTCGTACCCTTGACTTTCCGGATGTGTCTCAGACCCAGCGATGCATGCACACCGAGTCTGTCTTCAGGGGAATCACCTTTGCTTTCCACTGCAGTGCAAGGTTGATGCCCTGCAGCACTGCGTCAAGTTCTGCCAAGTTGATGTGCTTATCCTCACTCATTGGTCAGAGCCAACTAGCATATTCAACCACGGCTCCACCGCTCTCAATGACGACACCAGTTGCTAATGAGCTCACGTCCACCCATACAGTGACGTCCTGTCCATCAATGCACCAGTCCCCATGTACTGGATCTGTTTGCTCCACTCTGGCAAAAACATCCGCCAACATCCAGCTCAGGAAGGAGTCTCGTACTTTATCATCTCATCCAGTTGTCACAGCATTTGCTTTCCACTTTATGAATGTGGTTGCAACATATAGCCGGGCGCACACTGGAAAATGTTCCGTCAATTTCCTACACACAGAGAAAATATTTTGACGTGTTAGTACATCGGGCAACGCCGGCAGCTTACTTCTACAACTCCACTGAAGCTTGTTGCACTCCTCGTAGAAATACAGTCTTAACATGCATGTGCTGCTCAATAACTGCTCTGGGGCCTTGCATGTAAGCCCAAACTTCTCAAGGTGCTCTTTTATGTGGGATGCAGGACATATGTTCTCATTGACAAATACATCGTTAATGTATGAAGATGTAGCTTCATTGATGTTCTCATCTTGTGCAACCACGGTGTTAACGATAGACCGCATTATTAGGGGTGCCACATTAAGCCCAAACCCCAAGCGAGTGAGGCAGTATCTTTTCCCTTTGATTTCTACTGTCTGGAATGGCCACAAGGACTTCTCAACATGAACTTGTAAATAGGCCCAGTGCATGTCCAACACACTAACGTCTGAACCTTGATTCCGCCACTCTCTTAATTTGTGTGCACATACATCTGCGCTGGCAGTGTATACATCTACATGCTCATTGAGCTCACGGTAGTCCATGACAGGCTGAACCTTTTGTTTGTTTTCCTGTAGGATGGCCATTAGAGGAATCAGACCCTTTGGGGGCCCAAGTTCGTCATCAGGGTATGAAAGCAGCCAGCCATTTTGTATCCAAGTTTGCAGTTCTCGGGTGTACTCAGCCCGAAGGTGCTCAGGAGTAGGATATTCTGACAGCCTGTTTTTTAATGTAACTGGCGGCTGGGCACCAGACCATTCCACGATGCAATCCATATCCATCTGTTAGTGTCAAACTCTGCTTGGAAATTGGGCTTGTTGACAGTGATGGCAATGCAAATTGGCTTGTGACATTGGGGAATTTTTACTTTACCAGTGCTAGTCATGGACATCCCACCCAGCTGTTTGATTGCATCCAGCCCAAGCAACAAGTCAAATCTGAGTAATTCCTCATCCACGACCAGAGCTTCTATGTCAATAGAGGGCCTGTTGCTTATGCCAAGCCGGACCACCCCGACTTCACTGCACCTAAAGGTATTCCTGCCTACAGTCAGGATGTGTGCCTCCTTTCTCTCCCACATCTGGCAGCATGCTTTGTGTAAGAGTGTTTGGGTGCAACCGGTGTCAACAAGAGCCATGCGCCTCATTCCATCGATCTGTACAGTCATTGTAGATAGCGCTCTATTTAAAGAGGATCTGAGGATAAGGCTGGCGCCAAAGCCTCATCCCCCTGCCCATTTCCCGGACAGTTTCAGGCCATATGTCCCCGCCGCTTACACCGATAGCATGAGACTGGTCTTCGGGGTCCAGTATTCTCTTTCCTTGATGTTTCACGTTATGAGAGACGATTGAGCTTGCCACAAATATAGCATTTTTTCTTTGCATTAACTTCCTTCGCCTGACAATGCGATGATCATGCAGCTACTGCCACTTGCTCAATATCTGCAGGACCTTTCTTCAGTATGGCACGTACTCAAGCTAGCACTTGTGAAATATCCATATTGTCTAACTAGGAAGAGGCTCGTCGCAATTCCTTGGCATGCTCCAGCAACCCAGCGATAAACACACGCATCAGACTTCTATCAGTCATTCCACCGACTAGAACTGAAAGTTTGCGCAATTCAGCCAAAAAGACATCAACAGTCTCACCCGGGTGCAAGTGGCATGCTACAAATTGCTTCCAAGCTGTAACGGAGTCTAGAGTAAATGCTGTATTCAAAGCATTTTTGATGCAGGTAAAATCTTTCTTCTTTTCTTCACTCAACTGCTGGTACATATACACCACCCGATAGACACATAGGAACCATACATTCAATACGCTTTACGCCGCTAAGCTGGCATATCAATTCTGCCTTCTCTATCCACTCAATAACTGACTGTCCAGAATCACTTCTTTGATACCCTGATGACGAACTTGGGCAGTATCAGTTTAAGATCAAAAGCCTTAATCGCCGAAATGGCTTGTAGCCGTCACGGCAAAAAGGACCTGCTGGAATAGAGCAGTTGTTTCTTGTACAGGGCAGTCATCTCTCGTACTTGTCAGCTCCCTCGGCCCCAAATCCAAAAGCCTTCAGACACACTCATTTAATAGACCATGACGAAGCAGCCGATTGGTTGAGTGGGAGAGTTTTACATGTGCGTAGGCGCACTCCACCAATTCTCCCTATCCTCCAACTGCTCTGCAACACCATACACATGCAATGTATGGGCATTTTCAGGCATGATGTCGCTTATCTTGCTCATGACAATCACTGGTTCAATTAACCCTTTTTAAGAAACCCACTTCTTTTGCTAGAATCGATACAAGCATTGTATCTGCTAACTTTATTTTCATATCAGACTCAAAAACAAAATAATTTCTGCAGAGTTAACAAATTTTGTTTATAATCTAACATTATTCTTTTTACTTTAAACATCGTATTTAGTGTATATGCATGTTTGAGTAGACATCCCTGTTTTTTAAATTTATGCCTACTGGCCTGGGCATTCAAGAGTCTTAATAAAATAATGTGCTTCCGAGCAAGCATGAAATTTGCATACCCTGAAACCACTGTCAGACCTGGTATGCTTTAGACTGTTCAACCACCAAAGACTTTCACAGCTATTCAATGCATCAGTTGTTGGTGTCTATCAAAGCCCATATCTATAGAACATGTGAATAATTACAAAAAAGCTGTTGCTGAAAATACTTTTTTGCAGGATATCAACTTGAGACTCTTGGTAATAAAGTAAAACCTTGATGATGTTTGTCAAGTGAAGTTCTCAATACATAATCAAAGGTGATGACAAAGAGAAAAGGTGCACAAGAGTACCACTTTGAAGGAGCCCCTTCTTTAATGTCAAAGAAAAGAGTGTCTCTGTGGATCTAACCAAAGATTTCGTATTTCTGTATAGCATTATGATAGTAGCTACTGTCTCAGAGGGGATGCCATATGCCAGAAGGATATTATTCATTTTTTCCCTATGCACATAAAGGTTTTAGAGAAATCTGCAAAAAGTAAGGCAGCCTGTAGATTCTTTGCCCTGACACCATCAATAATCCACCAAACAGTCAAGATTTGTCCAACAATTGATCTTTTTTTTTTTTTTTTTTTTTTTTTTTTATTAAGCGATTTTGATTTTATGGAGCACTTTCTCTACTTCAGGTTTTATTCTGTTGAGAAGCATTGAATTGTAAATTTTTGCTGCACTAGAAGTAAGTGTGATTCCACTATAATTTTTTGCCAATCCTAGATCTAGGGGAACAAATTTTCCATGATCACAGTACATCAAAATCAACATTTGGCCTAGAAACTGATTGTCTTGTCTGAACTAGAAAACAGAGAGGGAGAGAGTTATCTCAAATTTCCAAGATTTATTCAGCACATTTTTTCAAAACTCACCCTGTGTATAACTTTTACAAGGCAGCTCACTTGTTTGATCCTAGACAGCTACCCTGTATAGGCCATGATTTAGACAGTTTTGCAGCCATCAAGGACTTGCAATGTCCTACTGATTTTCTTGAAGAATTCCAAATGTATATGAATTTACATCTTGGTAATTCATATACATTTTGAATTCAAATCCTTTTAATATCCCATCATTTTGAAATGCAAATAAGAGCAGATTTTCTCTTCTGGAACAGATTGCCAATAAGGTCATATGGATGCCTGTTACCAGCATAGATGCTGAATGTTTATTTTTTCAGTATAAACATTTACTCAATAAACAACATGAAAGTCTTACCCCCGAGATCACCAAGCAACTCACAATGTTATATTACAATGGAGATTTAATGAAGAGATTTGAAGATTAGATATTTCCCAAATTAAGAAATTTAGCAATTTTAAATTTGAGCAGTATTTCAACTTGGGATAAGTTGTTTTATTTAAATTTTGAATTAATATGTCTAATTTGTTTCTTGATATTTTGTTACAAAGATTCAGTTATTATGGTTTAATTACTGTTTTGTAAAATTTTAATCAAAATGTTTGACTTTATTCAGATATTTATTATTGACATTCAAGTTGTTTGCTGTTGATACTTTAAGTGTGATTTTTATATTATGAATCAATAATTATAAATAAATCTAAATAATTTTACTTAAATAAATCTAAATAATTTTACTTAAAAAATCAAAACAATTTGAATGTGTTTTAGATGTGTTCCTGAAGAAGGAAGCTCTGATTAAAAGTTCTACGTCAAAGATAATTATGCACTGTAACATTCCATTATTTTATTGTCTAGTCATTACATTTTTTTTTATTTTTACATATTTATTTTTGGACTTAGATTTTAACATTTAAAAAAGATTTGTAGATATTTTCTATTTCTTTATATGCAATAAAGATTTGAGTTGTGTTTTCAGTTTTAATAATAATTATAGCAGATTGTATTGCAGTTTTCTCATAAAATACTGTAAAAATGGAATTTATCAAAAATGGAAACAGAATCAAGGAAAATTTGAAATGGAAAATTGGGGGCCTTTCTTTGGAAAAGGAAGTATGATTTCTCTATTATATATGGTGTTACAGAGTTGAAGCAGGATATCATTGAAATTCTGGGTCTTTCAAACCCCATTAAGGAATGTTATCAAGTCTCGCTGCTTTACTAAGTTCTGCATTTATAAAGTTTCCAAGTTTAATATCAAGAGGCTGTTCAACGATTTGTATAACCTCAATATCTAAAATGTCAGGTATATTTCCCCAGAGATTTTTAAATTGATCTTGCCATTTATTCAGCATTTCAGCCTGACTATTGTTCTTTAACTTGGATTAATTTAATGATTTTCTGTCACTGATGTTGTTGACAGTTTTTCAAGCAATGTGAAAATTTGCATAGCTAAAACCTGGGTGACCATGAATAAAATGGATGTAATCTGGAAATCTTATCTACCAGATAATCTGAAATGGAGCTTCTTTCATGCCACTGTAGAGTTGGTTTTGATGTATGGTGCCACTTCTTGGATATTAACTAAACTCTTGAATCTAAGATGGAACCTACACTTAGATGCTGAGAGCTATACTTAACATCTCTTGGAGACAACATCCAACCAAATCACAGCTCTATAGATACATCCCTGATACTTTTTCTTTGTTTTCTTAATCACCCCAAGCAAGGCAGTAAAGTCACTGAGACACAAGAGGCTACTGTATGTAGAAGTGTTAGATACTGGAACTTTGCTAAGATCAAGTAATCAAGAGGACAGCAGGTACTGACTGACATTGCATTTAAATTTTTGAAGGTTAAAATTGACTGAAAAGCATGGAGATGGAATGGAGTTCCACAAGTGAGAAGTACAAGAAAAAAAATTGTTTGCAAAGAATTTACTGTTGCATCTAGCTAACTTAACTGTAAATTGGTGAAATCTAGTCACCAGTTTAGTACTGTGCTTAAATTCAAAAAGTCTAGGCATCAGCGTGAGGAACTCATCTGAACAATTACCATGAAAGCATTTATAGAAAAGGCAAAGGGAGGCAACCTTATAGTGGTGGGAAAGTGACTGAAGCTGAGATGCCAAATCAGGGCCAATAATATTTCTGATTCTTCTTTGGATTTTATCAAGGAGCTCTAGATAGATAGCAGGAACACCAGACCATATATGGCAGCAATATTCAAAGCATGGATAATGATAGATTTATAGATATGTAAGATACACTCTGGAGAGAAAAACATCTAGCACAACACAATGAACCAACCTTCCTGGCAGCTGACCTACTACAATCTTTTGTGAATGTAAAATGTGCTTTGCAGGAAACTGTTGGCGAGCAAAACAAGAACTTGCATGTGGTCAACTGGACACCTAGCTATGGTGCAAGACAAGTTGTTCAGCATTTCAGCTGGTCCATTCCACAGCCTTCTTCAGATGTATTAAGAAGGAAAGAAAAGGATGTCTCTTTCATATGAATATACAACTGAAGAAAGTTATAGAATGAATCAGATGAAATATTGAGATATCAATAACACAATGGAGTTCAATTGTTTGAATAAAGTTTTGAATGTTAATGACTCTTCTCAAAGGTATCAACACTATTTTTACAAATAGTTTGTTAAAGGAAAGTCCTTTAACATATGACTATAATTGTTTTATGCTAGATAGCAAGCAAAAAACAGTTTTTACATTTTATATCATTCAAAAATTTTATCAAATGAGTGATTTTAAATTAATAGTAGTAACAATCAATTTTCTTTTGCAATGTTTTACACAATTCCAAAATGATATTAAATACTTATGTGTTTGTCACTATTTAAATGCTATTTGTATTTTCTTGTAATTTGTGTGCTTTGACATTTGTAAGTTCAAATGTCATCCGAATTCACTCTCCAGTTGATTAACAAGACTAAATAAAAATTTAAAAAATACTTAGACTTCAGACATATTTGTACAAGAATTACATTTTTAAGTTGGAAATATTGACCATCTTAATTTGTATTTTCATTTTATTGGACTTTTTTCTTTTCTTTTTGTGTTGGTTTTATGTTAGACTAACTATGCAGTATTGGAACACAAATATTTATATTATCTGTGTTGAAAATAAATAGAATTTGTTTTCAAAATGGAATATCAATAAGATACTAGTATTAAATTCCTTCATTATTTTTCTCCTGTACTTTATGTACAAGAGTGAATCAAAAAACAGAAAAAAGAAAAGATTACTGAACTGTTATGTAATATCAGTCCTCCTTTATGACAGTGAATGCTGGACAATCTCCTCATAAAATGTGGTTCTACAGAAGGATGCTGAGAATACCATGGACCAAAAATGTCGGCAACAACAAAATTTAAAAAAATGGAAACAAAAAGGACACAGAATCAGAAAGAGACAGTTGAAATTTCTAGGGCACATAATAAGAAAAGAGTGTTTAGAAAATTTGCTACTCACAGAACAGATTGAAAGCAAAAAGGACAAAGGAAAACAACTCATAACCTACCTAGCAACTTGAGTAAATGAATGGCGCAACAAGGTTTAGGAGAGATAACAAAAAAGCAAAATGTATTAAGCACTATAAAGGACAAGAAATTGTGGAGAGCTATGATCGACTACGTTCTGAAGGGACATGGCACATAGAGGAAGTGATAATAATTTTTTAGAATGCTTTTGACAGATTTTTGAAAGTTAATTTATACAGGTTAGTTTGAAAGTTATGTTGGGACTTTGAAAATATACAAAAATAAATAAAAATACAATTTTCAAATTCCTTTTACAACTACAATTTCCTCAAGTCTAAAAATAGACATGTAAAAGCAGATTTGGTGTCACTTTGTACAGGCATAATAGCAAGCACACCACATGACTTTTCTCAAACAATTGGAACATGATAAGAAAATATTAAATTTTGGTTTTTATTTAAAGCCCATCCCTGGCCTAATATAAGAAAGCACACCAGACAACTCACAGCAGGCACACACTATATGAGAGATTGACCCAAGTGAGATAAAATGTCTGAACACCCAACTACATTGATAAAGAAACTTCCTAAGTTACTTATATCCATAAATATATACACATACATATATATATCTTCACTCCTATATACATTGCACATACACACTCACACATCCATACATAGACATTTGATTTTTCCCACCCTTTATTTCTTTAACCTTTTTCTTTTACTTAATTGTCACCATCATTGTTATTAAATTGTATGCATATTTGTTTGATGACATTTTATTTTTCATTTGGAGGATGCAAAGGATCCTTTGTCCTTCTTTTCTCTCATTTGCTGTCACATTTTCTTTACTCTAAATGGAATTAGAAGTAAACTCCTTCACTTGATCATCAAAGATAGGCCAGCAACAGTTATCATTTTAATGAAGACAACCTGTATATACATTCATCATTTATTGCAAACTAATGAAATAATGATTTGATGGTGTACTTTCATGTTTTTTTTTTAATTTTGTTATTTCTGGATTTAAAAATATTGAATAACTTCTAATTGATGAGTTTCATAGATGTTCTTGTTATATTTAATGGTTTGCAATATCCCCTTCTCATTAAATGATACTTGATAAATAAGATTTTTAAAATTTTCCATCAAAGATATTATATTTTGTTGAGAAATGTGTCGTGTGTTCCTCCTGAGATAACCATATCTGAAAATGAAAACTTTTGGGTAATAGTTCTACAACTTAGAATTACATTATTCTTAATATTATATGAAAATATAATTGTAGTGGAAGAGAAAATTACTTACCTCAAAAAGAGTTTGTTTTTGGTGCATGGTCGGCCGAAGGAAAAATCAAGAAAATTGTTAACAAAACAGTGCCTCTTTAAGTATCAAAAGAACTATGCTAATGTTCTTTCCTCCCTGTGGCCAATCAGAAAAATTGCCCTGTGAATAAAAGGCATTGCTTTGATTAATGAGGGAATAACAATTTTTGAGTGAAAGTGCATTTCCTCTATTGTGAGTGGAAGGTTGGATTTTTTACCCTGTTTTCAGTATCAATGTGCCTACTGGACTGTGTATGACCGCTTTGCCTTTTTGGACTTTTTGAACATGGATTTGCTTATTGTTTTGTTATTTTTTACTGACCCCATTGGTTAATACTCTAATAAGCTATTCTGGCATTACTTTGTCTCTAGCAAGATGGCAGAAATACTGTTTGACATAAAACTGATTCCTGAGTTCAATTGTGATAAGACTGGACCAGCTGTGGTTGAGTGGATCGAGAATGTGGAACTGGTCTGTGAGTTATGCAAGATCACAAAGATCAAATTAATGCTTCAACTGTATTTGAAAGAAGGGGCCCTTGCCATGTATAGGCAGTTGAACATAGAACAAAAAGCTGACATTGAGTAAATCAAGCATGCTTTGCTAACCACATTTGGAACTGACCCCTTTCGTGTCCTATGACCAATTCCAGATGTGGCACCTGCGCCCTGGTGAGACAGTAGACATATTTCTGGCAGAACTAAAGAAGCTTGTTGTACTGATTGTGCCACTACCTGAACAATGGATGACCTGTGCATTTGTGTCTAGATGCTCAACCAGTTATTGACCATAGCCCACACTATCATGATCGACAAAAAGGAGGACAAGAAGCCATTTGCCGCAGCCATTCGACCAATTGAAGTCAAAGATGATCCAACCCCAGCCATTCATCGCCATGGTGATGCCACCTGCTATCACTGCTCTGGGCCAAATCCTTGAAGAGATGTTTGGCATGAAAGGCATGCCCGAATCTATGAGGTTTTCAATGTCACAAATTAGACCACATTGTCTCTAATCTAATCTAATGTGTCCACGAAATGGAAAGGGTGACACAACATCAGTGCTGGTTTCCTTTCCTGCATAAAGCATGAAAGAAGCCTCATCCTGCTAATGGCCATGGTGCAGAGGATCAAATGAAAGGTGCACCCCATACTAGATTATCAGGAGCTGAATGAACATGTAGATGCATGCACAGCTCAGCTCATGTTTGTGCACAAAAATTGAGAGAGTGGCAAAGGAAGGGGATCCAATGACACTGTGCTTGATCTGCTTTCAGGTATGCGTGCACCAATCACTATGGCCATTTCAGATAGTGATCTTTAAGGGTTTAAGTGTTCTGTAATGGAAGCAGTATATTGGTTCAATGTCACCCCCTGAAGATGATGTGTCACCCTCAACTGCACCAGCCAGCTTTATTTAGAGGTATGCAATGCACTCAACTGAACAATCAAAAGAACAAATGACATACATCCTGGGCAACTTTGTGTGTTGGTAAAGAAAAGAAAAAGCAGATAATGAGTGTCAACTTCCGGTAGATTTGTCTCTCAACCGCAATACTTGTAGCCAAAATCCAGTTCAACGACTGTCTGACGTAACAATCCAACAGGCCACGTAGAGACGGCAAAATTGGGTCACATACCCAGCCTTTTCTTCTCACCAACAAGAACGCCTCTGTCTCTCCAAAAGATGGCTCGCTTTATACAGCCAAGGACCGACCATAATTTACATACAAATCTCTAGCCAACGAGATTTTGCATTAGTTGTCCGAGACCACCTGTCATAAAATATGGGCAACGCCATTTTGATTCTTTTTTCAGCTGGACTTTACGTGACGCACAGATTTGTGGACGTTTCCAAGGTAGGCCATTCTTTTCTTTCCTCGTTCGTCCAGTATTTCATTTTGCCAGGGACTGTTGCTACATTTGTGTAAGCATCCACTATTCTGCTTACATATTACGCATACCACTCATTGCCTCTTAGAACGGTGAACTGTAGTCAGTTCAGCAGAACCCACAGATTGCTGCCTTTCAGTTCCGCTACACTTTGTGAGGGTAAAAGCCCCACACAAGCAGTCTACAACTCATACAGGGTGGGGCATATCACTGGAATCATCAGCTTGCACACTAAGCCGGTTGATGGAATACCAAGGCACATAAAAGACTTGTACCTCTGTGTAGGTTTAGACACTTTGGCAAGTGCCCCCATCTTCTCCGTTATTGTGAAGTGCTTGGTAAACAAATTCAGTTATGGCCATGAGCACATCAGCTGTAGATCAGACAAAGTGGAAACCTTATTGCTTATCACAGAGCAGATCATGGGATGTAAAGGGCTTTACCAATTTGGCATTGATTAAAGCTTCAAAGACTTTGCCGAAGAGTGGTGGGAGACTGATAGGACAGTAGTTAGATGGGTCAGAAGGGTTGCCAGAGTTCTTAAAGACAGGTACAACAGATGAAGACTTCCAACAAGATAGAAAGCAGGAGTCATTGAGGTACTAGTTGTATAGTTTGGAGAGGACAGGAGCCATTTCATTAGCCTTATGGGAGTATAATTTAGAGAAGATGCCTAATTCCATCGATGGGGTTATGTGCAACTCGCTCAATCTCTATAGTGACACTGCCTCACCTATTAATTGTGGCTCAAACTTCTTCAGAATCAGGAAAACTGGTGGCAGCTGATGCAGATTCCAGAGGCACTTGATGCAGAATTTGTAGCCCAAATCTCTGCCCTCTTGAAGCTATCTGAACTTCAGCCCAAAACTGGCATGTCAAAGGATTCTTGGGATTTGTTGATTCCTCAATTTTCACATTAATCCCAATAAGGCTTCTTTGTTCCCTATTTCTGCTTTCTTAATCAACTTTCCAAATTTGGAGAATTATCCAACTTCTCAGGAGTAGTTACACAGATTGTTCTTACCCTAAACTTCAACCTGCTTCACTTCACATCTTGCACCACAACTCCACACAGGCAGTGTCAAATTTTCCCTCTTCCTACTTCCTTCTCAGCATTCAACTTCAGCTTACCCCCCAGAGCAGGCATAACTGTCTTTTTAACAAATCTAATTTTTAAAGCATGTGGGGGAAAAGGGTATAGTTTTATTCTAGTCATTAATTTTAATTATCTTAAAGAAGAGATAAAATTATTTCTCCATTCTTGAACTTATTTATGTCTAGTGAAACCTAAACCAGATCACCTGCTTGTCAATGACAATCTGCTTTCATAACTTCAGCCCTCAAAAAGGGTTTGTTCTTTGTTTACATTCTCAGTTCATTTTCGTCAACAAAAATATAAGCTCAGTCTGTCTCTCTTCTTGCTAATGATATTTGTTTGCCTAAATTCTCAAGGAAGAGATAAAAATTTTCTCCATTGCTGGGCTGATCTGTGTTTAGCAAAAATATAAACCACATCTCCTGCTTGTCAATGACAGGGTCTGTCTTCATAACTTCAATCCTCAAAAAACTCTTAAATAAATATTATAATTTGTGAAAGTATGCAAAGAGCACACAATGAAAGATTTGCAAAATTCATAAAAGCTGCCCAAATTTTTTATATACAATTCAATAAAGAAAAATGTCAGCTCTCATTTAAAAAATTTAGTTTCCTTGACCATATCATCAATGATGATACTCTTGTGAATAGTATGTTCACATCAGGATGTCACTAGAATAGTTATAATGGTAGATAGGATTTTCTTTTACTGGAAACTTTGGAATAAAACTCAGGTGTTTAAAATATATAATATATTTTTATTTACTTTCTTTAGAGTGATGAGTGAGTCTTTTGATATTTGGTGTAGCAAAAAGTTTGTTAATAATGTAGATATTGGTAGCAGCCTGAAGAAATGTCCATTTTGGTAGTTTGAAGTGAGACTATATTAGGGATAGTAGTAATTTTAGAAATAGGTGAGTGTCAATCTTCTTTGTTTTACTTAGACTTAAGCAGAGAAGAAATATAATTAGCAGATGACCTCTTAACTGCTCCTTCAATGTCATGCATGACTGGTTTCTACATGGTAACATTTCTGTTTGTCACCTCACCATCTCTTTTTCTGTCCCCCCTCTGTTTCTAGCCCAGCGGTGTCAGCTTATCTACTTTTGACCAGGCTTGAGAATCTGGCATGAACATTGGTCTTGGCTAACATCAAAAGTCTCTTTGTGTCAATTTTTTTGAATGGCCAAGATTATTTTATTTATCTGGCGTTCCTTTCATTTTTTTTTTTTATGACGGAAGTTATGCATAGAGACTCTCTGATTTTTGGTATTTTTCAGTCATAAATAAGTAAAGCTCTGCTGAGTTCAGTCTTTTCTTCTTTTTATTTGAGGGCTGCCTTCTAATTAGTTGAGAGAGAAGTTTAGAGAGAAAGAAAGAGATAAGGAAGGGTTTTAAAAAAAAAAGTGCAAATGCCTTATTTTAATTTGACTTTTTCTTTTGTTTATATATTTTTTATATTTTATTTTTATTTGGGACTTACTACACTAATTAAACCCCAAAAGGTATGAAACTCTTTTAAAAATAAATACTAACCAATTTAAAATCCCTCACCTGCTTTATTGGCTTTTTGCTTATTACGCAATATGGATAACTAATCATAGCATTTATAGAGAAAGATTTACAAACTCAAAAAAATTCTTATGTTCTAAAAGTATCACCAAGTATAATTGTGACATTAAAAGAACTTTTTGTATTTGCTATCCTGCAGAAGCCTAACTTTATCTATCCGTTGCTACTTGAAATTGAAATGTCTGAGATGTCACCCTTTCTGAAGATAAATATCCATTAGTTATCCATTCTCAATCACTGTATGCTGCTGAATGAAAACTGACTGAATGGGGAAACAATCACTTTTATGGATTGTATCCAAAAATGGCAAAGTCTATTACATTTACGTAATTGGAAAAATTTGTGCAAGGTCATTGACCATCAAACCAATGGTAGCCAACACACATGAACAGTTGGAAATGTTCTCCCTGATACTCAAATCTAGTGGTTTATATAGACACCCAAAATGCTCACAATTGATCAGAAAACAAATTTGCATACTCTGCTAATCTATTTATTAATGCATGTGATTCAATGAGGATAGTTACTTTCATTGTTACAATTTAGTCCCAATTTTTTAAAGTAAACAGCTCAATTTTTTATTTATCAAGAAAGTTTAAATACAAGATTAAAAGTTAAAAAAGTGATTTGATGAAGTTCCATAATCACTTCTATATTCCAAGAGTAACTAAACTTGCAAAATATAGCAGTTTCACTAACTGAAATACATATCACAGTCAACAGTAGTGACATTTGCTAAGAAGTAAAACCTAACTTTTACAAGTCACCTTGTAGAATTTCTATGACTATAGGAAAAATTTTCTACTAGATATTACTGGACTTATGTTTTCAACTATTAAATGTAGATATATTCTAGATTTTGTAGATAAGTATAATTGTGTTCCATTTATTTTGCCTTTTTTTTTAGAAACATCAACACAAACATGATAATTATTAAAAATGATTTTCTCTCAAGTTCATAACAATGTAACTAAAAATTAAAGAACTTTAAAAATTATTCTGGTTTAAGGACATAATACAAACTACATCTTATTCACTGCATGCAAATAGACAATGAAAAAGAACTAACAGGACTTTGACTCTGAAAATAACTGAATTAGGTAAATGGGAATGAGGAAAAAGTTTGAAGAATGAACACTCCTGTTCACAGCAAGTGAAGCAGAGACCCTGTCTATTAAGCACAGACTGAAAGGTCCATTACTTTTTAATGTTATATACAATTTGGATTGAATCCTTTAACATTATTAAAAATGTCCTTTTCTATATAAATTACAACTTTCTTTGATAAACCTATAAATGCATGATTTATGTTGGAATTTTGTTAAGTATGCAATTATTAGAATCCATCTTTCCATTCAGATATGTATACTCAATTTGGTTGTTATACTCACAATATTTTGGTTGTTGTTTTTATCAGTCTTTGTACTCAGCAACCTTTTCAGAATTTTGAACCAAACCCTTTATTCAGTCCACAGCGGTAGATTTTTCTCATTCTGTTCTCCATGTTAAAAATCATGTCAGTTAATTTTCTCAAATAAGAAACTGACAAGTGCCAAACAAACTTTTGTATCTCTACTTGTCTGTTTCTTTTTAGAATTATTTTCAGCACTACTTTACCCAGAGATTGAACTCATAACTGTCAGGAAACCAGATATGATTTAACCAAAACATTAATCTGTTAGACTCTGTGTCACTAGGTCAATGCAGTAACTAGTGTAATCTATTATCAAAAAATAATTTGAATATTGTTTGATATAATAAATTTTTTTAAGATTTGTTAAATATACACAATTGATATATATATTTTTTTTTTTTTTTTTTTTTTTTTTTTTTTCAGTAAATTAATAAAATTTGAACTCTCGTTCTTCCAAAATTGTGGAGGTTTAGAGTGACACATCAAAAAGGGAAATGAGTAATAGATCTCAACAAATTTTATTGGTGCTTGGAGACACTAGAGAAATAT
Organism: Acanthosepion lycidas; assembly: GCA_963932145.1. Lineage (NCBI taxonomy): Eukaryota > Metazoa > Mollusca > Cephalopoda > Sepiida > Sepiidae > Acanthosepion > Acanthosepion lycidas. The sequence continues at coordinate 68,229,845 of OZ010571.1, read as the reverse complement.
TTGGGATAGTATCTTTTGATATCAGTGGAAAAACTTGATACAGTTTTTAATGTCAATAATTATATTTTTGTAGTTTGAATTTGTTTTCATAAATAAAATTAATGTGAGTTAAATGTAGTTCAATTTCAAATTGACAGCTAACAAATTGGGTAAAGAAGGTGAAGAGTCAATTACTGCCCACAAGAACTAAATAGTAATATCTAACAGCAATAAAAAATTTAACAAAATGTAGTGGATATTTCAGCTCAAAGAATAATTTATTACAGCAATTGTGACTCTTTCATGACTGAAACATCCTCTACCAGATTAACATATAAAGCAAAAAGTTGGAATTTGAATTATGTATGACAGCAAGTTAAGATTTCAAATATTTTCAATTCAATACTTATAATTTCATGTAGTTTGGGAACATAAAAGTACACATATTTTCCAAATGTATATTTAATAACTTTGTTATGACAATAGCAATTAAAAGTACAAGTTCAGATGTAACAATACAATTTCTCACACATCTTTAGAAGATAAGTAGATAAATTTCTCTTCTTTTAAGTCCACTTAGTTATCTGAGTTTCATAGGAATATCGTCTCCAGTCCATTTTTGAGTAAACTTAAGTGTCAGTGTTTTGGGGATTTATGTCTACAACTGCCTTTGAATTTGGAAACATAAAATGTTGTTAATGATTTTAGATAATCATAAAATTAGAATCTTTTGAAGAAGTTGGTCTCTCAAAAAGCTAAATGGTTGTTCTCCAATTTCTGGAACACAAGTGAATGGATAGGGGGATGGGACCCCAGCCATTATCCATATAAGCAGGGAAAAAGGGGTCCAGCAGTCAGTGAGTAAGTATAATTATTACCACATAAATGTCTTTGACCAGGGCATGATGGATTTTCTGAATTATTCATTTCAGTAAAAAGCAATAAAAACAATTTGTAGTATATCAAGCATTCACATGCTACAGACATAAAGAAAATGTCTGTAAATGCCATTTGAAATATTTGATGTAACCACATTATTATTAGGCATGCTTTAAACTTTTTAAATATTTTATTATTAATCTTAGCTTAGTCTGATTCAAAATAACAAGAATAAGCTATTCAGTGAGGATCAAACTCACTAGTAAGTTGACCTGCAAAATGAGATTGCTCCCCATTGTGCTATGGTAGACACCTAAGGTAAGTTTAGATTTCTAGCAAATTGGAAACTATTTTAAATTATAATGATGGTTTCTGTATCCTACATGCTATTCAAATAAATCAATAATGCAAAGTGAAATTTTAATATGCATTGATTATCTTACTGACCAAACACATCAATATGAAGCTTTTATTAATTTTATTTTATTTACAGCAAATGCAAAAATTATTTTAAATTTGTTTTTATAAATCTTTTGAACATATTTCTTTATTAGAGGTGCCAGTGCAGTTGTCTACTGCTGTACACACAAAGAGACCCAGAAAACTTGGGCAGTGAAAAAAATTGTTAAAAGAGTAAGCCTTTTTAATTCTTGCTTCTCTCCTTAAGAAAAAAAATGAAATCCTCCAACTTCATTTCTCTTTTAGCAATCAGTAATTTATTATACTGTTGTTAATTCAATTTGCATAGGCCTTTTTATTATTAATGAAATAATATTCAAGAGGCTTATTTGTACTTTTTACCTGATTTAAAATGTAAAGATGAAAAATTATGAAATTAATTTATTTTAGTAATAATGAAATAAAAAAAAAAAACCCTGATAGACTAGATGTTTTTTGCTTTCCAATAAAAGCTGAAAATTATTCTTATCTTTGAGGAAAACAAAAATGTTATATTAACCCTTGTTTGTTGTAACAAAAATGTTAATATCAAGGCTTATGACTAAAAATGTTAATATAAAAAGGCTTATGACTAAAAATGTTTCATATAAAGAAGTTGTAGACTATTGTGGATATTTAACTATCTCTTTGTCAAAATCTCAGTCTTTCTGGTGAGTTTGCAAAGAATGTCCAAATTTTAAAAATATTCTTGTAATTAAAGAATACTTCAGACAGCTCTTTAAGAACTTCAGTTGAATTCTAAGCATTTCCAATCTTGTGATAGTTTTCTATCATTTAAATTTTTAAACTATAAATATTATAAATAGCTTGTAAATAGTTTATTTTCTTTCCTATAAATTTATTTCAGAACTGTAGTACAACTTTTACTGATTCCTCTTATCAATATTAATAATGTTTTCTGATTCTAGCCTCAAAGTCGTGTGTTCACAACTGAAATTAAGTTACTACTTGGCCTCCAACATGAAAATGTGGTAAGAGTTTATTTTCATTAAATATTCTATTCTTCTGCATATCAATTTTTAGACTGGAGGACATCTAAAAACATTTCTCTTAAGTATAGTAATGGAAATAAATATAAGACAATCCACAACTAGCTTGTAAATTTCAAATATTGGTAAAAATCTATGACACTTTATTATCTATGGAAAAAAATGATGAATTAAATGAATAAGACATATAGCAAAAGATTATTTTCTGATCTTTTCTGAAAGTTTCTAGAATTTTCAGTTGATGTAATTTAAATCAAATTCTGTAGAGTGTCATTTGAAAACTGCATGCACCACACACATTGCATTTTCTTTATTTTTTGAAGATACTGAGAAGAACAAGCTTCCCCAAAGAAAAGACAAAAAATTATGGCTTATCACAAAGAGAACAACAGTATTATTAATACTATTGCACAAAAATTCAGGATCTAAAACTGTCATTAACAATTTTGTGAAGAATTTAAAATGGATAATGCAAAGAAATAACCAGGACAGAAAAGCCATGCAAATTCACTACTGCAGGTCATCATTGCCTTCTTTAAGAGGCATAAAATGGTAAAATGTGCACAGAAATAAACTAGATATTAATATCATTGCAAGAAGAGTCTGATATGTTCTCAATGAGTTAAAAATCTTTGAAAGAAAGAAGGCTCCAGATTTGATACTCAAAAAAAAAAAAAAAAAAAAAAGCACATCAAGTGTATTAAGGAAAAAGAACTTAGACCAAAAAGCAATGGAAGAAGATGATGTTCTGAGAAATTCCACTTAGATGATCCCAATAGAGTGAAATGGTGTTTAGAAGACGGTAGTTTTTAGGTTCTTTTCTTTCATATCTATTTGGTAGAAGATTTGTTAGAGCATTGAAAGCATTTTCAGTCAAAAATAAAGCTGAACTGGTGGTGATGGAAGACAAGTAAAATGGTCAGTGTAAGTAAAGACTCTTTTCCCCATTTGCCAAGCTCCATTATGGAAAAAATTGTTTAATTCTGCAGAATAAAACAATCATTCACAATGCTAAAGTCAACAAGGAATGGTTTTAATGCAAGGATATCATGTTTAGGGACAAGACTGTTGACTCCATATTGCAATCCCATTAAGGACTTCTGAGAACTGGTGACTTATGACAGAAGTTATGATGATTAGTCTTAGACATTGAAGATTATGATATCTAACTGAATAAAAGAATAACAAAACATAAAAGTAATAATTATATGTTAAATATCATTACCTTTTGAATTACATTGAAAATTTGACTTGTATATTTTTTAACTTCTATTTGAGTGTTTATACAAGAGTAAGAGACCCTGAAAAGGCTCATTTCTCAAAATCAGCATTTCAATGATCAAACATCAAAATACTGATTTTTGGAAGAACTTTTCATCTCTTACTTCTAAATGTATGTACATTCTTCCACCCTTCATTTGTTTATTAACCAACTAATAAACAAAAAATAAAATCCTTGATTTCATCACAGGTTCGTATGAAAGAAGTCTTTGAAACGAAGGCCAACATACATATGATTCTTGAATTTGCAGCTGGAGGTGAACTTTTTGACAGGTATTACTCTTTAAATCTATTTATTTATTTCTTTATTCAAATAAGAGGCTACTAAATAGTCAACAATGAATTAAAAGGAATAATATTAACTGACCCCATTTTAAAATTCCTCTGGGGAAATATGTAAAATGTGCTTAAAGTATATATTATCATCTAATACTAGATCTATTTAGTGGCTGAAATAGTTTTGCATTTGCCTCCATGCTTGTAACTGGTGTTTAAATACAGGTAAAAGACAGTATTTTGAATTTTGCTTTTCAAGACTGAGATAAGATTGACATAACACAATTTCCCTACTAATCCTTATTTGACCTTGTGTCAGACTAAGCTTAGTAAATATATATACTATTATGTAATATTATTGATAATATTAATATCATGATAAGATTGGCTACAAAACTGAAAACAGTTCTATAATACTGCCTTAATTTGTATACACACATCTAATAATGAGAAAGAACTGCAATCACACTGAAATATAATAATATTCATTGTTTAATTTCATTTAATTTCAATCAAAAATTTAAATAAGCAGCATAGCTATAACTATTCTGAAAACTACTCTAGCAAGCTTAACAATGGAAATATTACTAACAATTAACAATTAATACACAAGGGACTCTACAACCTAAATTGTCTCCCATTTGGGTTAAAGGTGGCTCCCAGTTTGTTCCAGCAAATAATAGACACCATGTTAGCTGGAATAGACTTTGCCATCACATACCTAGATGACATCCTGCTAAAGAGTGAAAACAACGAACAGCACAAAAAACATATCAAGGCAGTGTTCCAGAAGTTTGATGAATATGGCTTCAAGCTAAGTTCAGATAAATGCGAGTTCTTCATAAAGCAGATCAAATATTTGGGGCAAATAATCGATGAGAACAGAAGAAGACCAGACCTGGAAAGGGCCAAAGCTATTAAAAATATGCCACTACCAAATAACATCACTAATCTTCAGGTGTTTTTAGGCTTGGCCAACTTATTACAGTATCTACATTCCCAAAATTAGAGCCCCTCTGACTTATAGAAAAAGGGTGCAAAATGGATTTGGTCTAAAGAATGTGAAGATGCTTTACAGAAAATAAAAAGCTGTCTCTAATCAGATTTATTGTTTGTGCATTTTGACCCTAAAGAAGAAATAATTGAAGCATCTGATGCTAGCAACTATGATATCAGAGCAGTGATTCTCCACAAGTTTGAAGATGGGTCTCCAAAACCCATAGCCCATGCTTCCAGAACTCTGCTTCCCGCAGAAAGAAGTTATAGCCAGATTGAGAAAGAAAGCCTGGCCATAATTTACTCGGTTAAAGAATTTCACAGATTTATTTATGAAAGAAAAGTACTAGGAAGAGGAAAAAGTCAAAGAACTATGTTCTGACACCAAAAACAAGAGTTATTGAGCAAAATTTCATGGGAAAATTAGCTCAGGGGGAAGTATTGTAATGGAATGTCCCACACTCCCTATTGCCTATATGGACTGACTATATCAGTAGCTTTATATAGAGAGCTGTGGTTGTAAAGAAAAGAAAAGACTGTCAACTTATAGCAGCAACAAACGTCTTGTCTCTCGACTGCAACACTTGTAGTCAAATCACAGTTCAAATGATAGCCCGTCGTAACAGTCCAACAAGCAGCATAGAATGACAAAATGGGGTCACACACCCAACCTTCAATTCTCACCAGCAAAAACGCATGTTCGTCACCCCAGCTCAGAAAATCTCCTGCCTTTATAAGCGAAGAACAACAGCTTTTGTTCACCAAGAGAACTTTCTGATTGGTCAAGCCATTCAGGGGAGGGAAGAACATTAGCATAGATTCTAGTCCTTAAAGTAGACAAAACATAAACTCTTTTTCAAGGTAGCTGATTATTTCTTTCATTACACTCCCACCTGTCACATAAGTGACACTCAGGGGCAGGCCTCCTTATTCTTGAGCTTCTCCAGAGCGGTGTGACTGTTGGAGGGGATTGTGTAGTATGTTCTGAAGACTCATCTTCTGAGGATTCTTCTGATCTGACAACCTCATGCACAGAGTCTTTGCCATCTGAAGAGGTGCTAGCCCTACCTCTGATGGTAATTATTCTTTCACTTCCTGAGCACTCACTGCTAGTGTCACTTGCTGAATTATCTGAACCTACACAGGCACGCAAGTCTTTTACATGTCTTGGTATTTCATCAACCAGCACAGAATGCAAGTTACTTATTCCAATGACATGCCCTACCCGGTACCGGCTATGTGGGGCTTTTACCCACACGCGATTGCCCAGTTCATATGGCGCTCGTTCTTTTATTCTTTCAGTTGAATGCGTCGTGTCGATGCCTCTTACCCAGACTTTGTACCAGTAAATAATGTTGGCTGGCACAGTTGAGGGTGATACATTGTCTTTAGGAGGACATTGTGCCAATACACTGCTTCCATTATGGAGCACTGCTTCCTAGCAGTGATTCTCTTGATGCTCCAATGGCATCGCCCGATTATGCCATTTCCTGGGACATATTCGCAGCAAAATCTGAGGTGGACTCCCAGAATGCAGTGTCGTTGTCAGTGAGGAGTTCTGTCGGAGGTCCACCTTCAAAGAACAAGGCCTGCAAGTGGTCAATCACGCTTGCGGAATCCTGTCGACGCAGACATCGCCAAATAGTGAACCAGGTTGGGCCACAGTCAGTCGGTTACATAGTGAGTTCCATTATGATGGGTGATGCCGATTCCAACACAGTGCCACCCTTTGCTCACACTCAGTTGTCATTTTGACCATTGCACAGGTGCTGGGTCGATGGACTGATACTCCTTGTATGCTCTGATCACTGCCTTGACAGCAGCTTTGGATACGAAAGGATCAATCTACCTCATGAAATCTAGAGTCTGTTTTACACAGGGATGTCCGCTTTGGCAATGCACCAATTTTAGTAAATCTGAGTTATGGTTGCTTGCTGACATTGCACAGACATGTCCTACTGGCTCTACCTCTTTCTTAACAGCGTCAAGCCATCTCTGAGTTACCCTTGTTAAATTATCTGCCTTGTTCCGATTTGATCTAACCAGCTGTATATCCACTGATAAGTTGTACTCGCTTAACAACTTTCCCAGTGTGTCTAGCTGCCTTCAAATGAGCATTTTGCTCACAGCCTTTGTACGTATCCTAGCCTTCCCGTAAGAGTGTCTACTATCCACTTATGCATGTATGCGGAATCCGTGAACAAATGCAACACCTTTGCATTCCATTGAAGGGCCACAGTTACTCCTTTGATAACGGTGTCTAATTCCAACAAGTTGATATGTTGTGTATCCTTCTCGGGACGCAACCAACACATGTCTTCCATGACAGTTCCATTTATTTCAAGAGACACTCCTGTTGCAAATTCACATCTGTCAACACACCATTTACCACATATGGGGTTGTCTTGACGCACCCTGGTAATGACTTTCACTATCAAGGGGAGCATCATTTGTTTTATCATCCCAGCCAGAAATGACAGCAGTCACCCTGTGTTTGATAAATGCAGTTGCAATGTGGATCCAACCGCCCACAGGAAAATGTCCCACCAGCTTTCCACATAACGAGAACACACTGCGTCGTGTCATATGTCTAGGAGCTTGCTTCCACATTTCTGGTGAAGCATGTTGTGCCTCCCTCCAGACATGCAAGCCGAATACATGAGCACCGTCGTCCAATTGTTCTGGGTTCTTACACTCGAGCCCAAAGTCAGCAAGATGTTTTCTCACCTGTGCAGTGGGCACTAAGGTTTCATTGATGTAGATGTCATCAATATAAGCTGACGTCGCTGATGGCTTTCATGATGGCCAGTGGCACATTGAGCCCGAATCCCATTTGCGTTAGGCAGTATCTCCTCCTATTAAGGATCACCGTCTGAAATGGCCACAGTGACCAGTGCACACATACCTGCAAGTAGGCCTTTCAAAGGTCAATCACAGAGACATTGAACCCCTTTCTTCTCCATTCTCTCAATTTTTGTGCACACACATCAGCATGAGCCGGGTATGTGTCTACATGTTTGTTCAGTTCTCTATAATCTAGTACAGGACGCAACGTTCCTTTGTTCTTCTGTACCACTGCCATCAATGGGATGAGGCCTCTTGGAGGACCAAGCCCCTCCTCAAGATACAGAGTCAGCCATCCATTGTCCAGCCACATCTGCAATTCGCTGTGGTATTTTTCCTTGGCTCATTCGGGCACCAGGTACTCTGACACTCGGTTCTGGGGCTTTTCTGGTCGGTTATTTTCCGGCCATTTCCACAGTGCTGTCCATGTCTTTGTCTTTTGGTCAAACTCTGCACTAAGGTCAGGCCCGTTGATCCTCAAAGCAGCACAGATGGGTGGACTAGCATCCACCTCTGTGATGCGTACACCGCCCAGCTCCTTAATAATGTCCATCCCAAGGAGCAGGTCAAAACCTAATAACGCACTGTCCATGATCAACACTGTGACGGGGTCACCATTGTTGATACTGAGTTTGATGTTTCCGACTCCCCAGCTTCTGAGAGCCTTTCCATCAGCCGTTAATACGTCCATCTTTTGTCTGCTCCACTGCCAACAAATTGAACTGTTCATGAGTGACTGAGATAAGCCCAACTCTACTAAAGCGGTATGCATTATTCCATTAATGTGCACCTTAATCACAGGAAGCGCCTCTTTCATGCTTGGTGCCAGGAAGAGACTGGTGCTGATGTCATGTCTCCCCATTCCATTTCCCAGACATTTAGAGGCAATGTGACCTACCTTATGATATTGGAAACATCGTAGATCAAGACATGCCTTTCGCACCAACCCGCTGTGCATTTCTTCGCGTTGATAGCGGCAGTCTTTGGCAAAATTATTCGGCCCAGAGCACCGATAGCAGGTAACATTGCCATGGCGATGGATGGCTGGGGTCACTTTGACTTCAGTTGCTTGAACGACTGCGGCCACTAGTTCATCAGCCTCTTCTTTGTCAATCATGATAGCACGGGCTCTGGTCAACAATTAGTTGAGCGTCATGTCTTCCATTCTGAATGATGCACAGAGTATCTGCTTAACATGACTAGGCAATCCAGTCACAAAGACACAAGTCATTCATTCTTCAGGAAGCGGTGCGATCGGTATGGCAAGTTTATTTAATTCTGCAAAATATATGTCTACTGTCTCGCCAGGCTGCAGACACCACACCTGGAATTGGTCATAGGCCACAAACCAGTCAGTTCCAAACTTTAGTAGAGCGCACTTTATTTGTTCAATATCACTTTTCTGTTCTTTGCTCAGCTGCCTATACACAGCAAGGGCACCGCCTTTCAAGCACAGTGGAAGAATCCATTCAATCTTTGTGATCTCGCATAATTTGCAGACCAGTTGCACATTTTCAATCCATTCAACCACAGATTGTCCACTCGTATCACCATTAAATTCAGGGATCAATTTTATGTCGAACTGTCTTTTGACCATCTTACTAGAGATAAAGTAAGTGCCAAAATAGCTTGTGGTTGTAAAGAAAAGAAAAGACTGTCAACTTATAGTAGCAACAAATGTCTGCAATAGATTTCTTCTGTCTCTCGACTGAAACACTTGTAGCCAAATCACAGTTCAAACAATAGCCCATCCTAACAGTCCAACAAGCAGTGTAGAATGGGGTCACACGTCCAACCTTCACTTCTCACCAGCAAAAATGCGTGTTCATCTGCCCAGCTCAGAAAATCTCTTGCCTTTATAAGCGAAGAACAATGGCTTTTGTTCACCAAGAGATCTTTCTGATTGGTCATGACATTCAGGGGCAGCAAGAACATTAGCATAGATTCTAGTCTCTAAAGAAGATTTTTTTTACTAACTACTTTTTGGTAATTTTTCTTCAGCAGATCGCACACAAAACGCAAACTCTTTTTCGAGGTAGCTGATTATCTCTTTCACTAAAGGAGCACAGGATATACCTGGGGGCTTGCTTCAGCAATTAGTTGGAGATTCATCTCCAGCTGAGCTGGTCAAACTCTCTGCCTTCGGGTGGAGAGGAACCCAGACGAGGTTATGCCGAAGGGCAGAGTCTCATCTGGGGTGGTAGACAGCTACCTGACCCTGTTTTTTACACGGTCTACGGGAAATTTTTGCCCGAGCCTACAGGCTTGGATACCCCATGTTAAATTCGGCCTTGTGCCACATCTGACCACGTTGCAGTTGGAAAATATCCTTGCTTCGGCAATTAGTTGGAGATTTGTCTCCAGCTCTGCTGGTCGAACTCACGTCCTTCTGGCAGAGAGGAACCCAGACGAGGATATGCTGAAGGGCAGTGTCTCATCTGGGGTGGTAGACAGCTACCTGGGGAATTTTTGCCAGAGTCTACTGGCTCAGTTTTTCCCTGCATTAAAAAATGGCCTTGTGTCACATCCTTGCTTTGGGAATTACTAGCCTGCTACCTGATTCCCTGTCTTTCAGTCGTGTATTCTCTTTTACAATAAATCTCTCTTCTTTCATCTCTGCACATGTTGCTGTTTCTTTCACTTGAGTACCACCTTTGTCTGTTTGTAACATCTTTAAGGATACAACAATTGACATGATTCTATAACATTTTAAGAGGTAATGAAGAAGACAGTATGTGAGTGCCACATACTGCAATAACTCATTTTTTCATGCAACCATAGCGAAGATGGCTGAACTTGAAAAGAAGTTCCGAATGAAAATAATTGATGCATACAAATCAGATGATGGATATATAGCACTTTCTAAGCATTTAAATGTTTCTAGATTGACAATTCGTAGCATTATCAAGAAATATAACGAGACTTGTTGTGTTGAGAATAAATTAAGGAGTGGCAGAGAATGGTTATTTTCTGAGAAAATGGAAAGGAAAATTGTTAGAGATTTCTCAAAAAATCCTGACTTAATGAAAAAGGACATTATCAATGAGGTAAGGACAATAGGGTTGAATGTATTGATGAAGACAGTCACTAGATGCTTTTATCAAGCAGGACTTTAAGCTTGTCACCCAAGGAAAACTCCCTAAACACCTAAAATTCCGATTAGCTTATGCCAGAAGCCATCTAGAACATGGCAGTAAATATTGGAAATCTTTTTTTTTGGTCAAATGAAGTCAAACTAGAATTATTTGGTAACATGAATGTTATGATAATCAAACTTAGTAGCTGTAGATATTCTACATACACTGACTCAAAGTCACCCGTGAACTATAGTTATAACACTCTTTATGCTAATTACCTATTAGCTAAACCAATCCCATTATATCTCCCTGAATCCTTTGGGTTTCATGCCCTGCTTGGATCTACAGCTTCTCCTACATTCCCTCCCCCTCTCACTGATTTCACAAGTATTTCTTGTTATAGGGAACCTTGACCTAATTCTTTTATTCTCAGTGTCCCATGTTTCATACTCTGAGTCTTCCAAAGAACTTTGAGCATCCATTGATTCCTCTGCCCTGCTTTCTTGTTCATCTACATAGTCATTCAAACTAGCTTCACTTTGTACTTCCTTATAATTTTGGCTAGCTCTTAATAGGTTTGTATGGGCAACAATATTTTTACCATTCTTGCATATTAATGCTTCATTGTATCCTTTTTCCATTAGGAAATTTGCTGGCTCATTTTCTTTATTTCTCTTGCACCATATGTTTTCATTAATAGAGTAAGACATGGTTAATGGAGCTCTAATCTCTGCCCATTAATGCAGACAGACTCTCTAACCTGTCAGCATGTGATATCATTCTGTAACTCAACAATAATCTTGGTAGGAAAGTTTCCATCATTTCTTGCTGAGAAGAAAATGCTTTCAATCCCCTCTTTATTGTTTGGACCATTCGTTCAGCAATCCCATTTGATTGAGGTGGTAAGGAGGCATTTTATATGGGACAACTTGAGCATAGACTTTCATCACAGAATTCAGGAGCATTATCAGTTACTAATGTTTTTGGTACTCCAATACTAGCAAATATTATGCATAATATTTGTTTTACAGTAATAGATTTTTTATTCTGAACTTGGAAAACTTCAGGCCAGGCAGAAAAAGCTTCAACTAGTATTAGACATAAACCTACTCCATTAACTTGTGTGTGAACCATATGAACTCTTGACCATGGTTCTATTTCCTTAGGCCAAGAGTGTAACTTATTGTGGTGAAAATTCTTTATTTCTGCACATTTAGGACATTTGCGTATATAATTCTCCACATCTCTGGTGTATCCCAGCTACTAGTTTTAATCGTTTTTGTGTAGCCGTTATCCCACAATGCACATCATCATCATGTGCACTTTTAATTCTTTTCTATATTTTTTTGGTGGTACAACTAAATCCCCACTACAAATTAAACAATTTTCTATTGATAGTTTGTGGTTTCTTTGTATTCTCTTCCGGCTTTTGAACAATTACTCTAGTTATTGTTCCTTATTCTAGATAAAACTGGATCTTGTAACGTCTCCATAACTAGTCTATTCATGGGCAACACAACCATTTCCACCTAATGCAAAAATTCATCCTCAATTTTATGTTTTTTTAAATTTATTTTTCATTTGGTTCCTTTTCAAATTGTAGTCAGGACAATACGCCTATGTGTGGTATTGCGTTTCCCTTCATGTATTCTATATCATAATCAAAAGCCATTAACTCCATAGCCCATATTCTGGATTATGTAAATTTTGCCAATTCCTTCCTAAGATAGAATATAAATTCTAAGGGCTTATAATTGGATTCAACAAAAATTTTTTTTTTTTCCTAATAAAAATTTTCTTGCTCTAGTCATACTCCATATAATCATAAGTGCTTCCTTTTCAATATTAGAGAACTTCAATTCAGCTGGTGGCAATGTTCTGAAAAGATACATCACCAGGTGTCCTCCCTGGGACAAAATTACCAATACTGACTGGCCACTCACATCTGTTCTGTGCTTAATGTAATGTCCTTAGGGTCAAAAATTTTGACCACAGGTTTTTTTAGATAGAGCTTCTTTTAATTTAATGAAGGCTGTTTGGTCTATACTAGTCCATTCAAACTCTTTATTCTTCTTTTGCAACTAAGAAAACACTTCAATTCTTTCAAAATATTTTGACAAGAATTTGCTATAAAAATTGGCTAATCCAAGAAATGATTCCAATTCTCTTTTATTAGTTGGAGAAGATACATTTAGAATTTTGTGTATTAATGTCGGGTCCAGTGAAGTACCATTTTCTGAAATTTGATTACCCAAGAATTTTAATTCTTTGCAATTAATATGCATTTATCTTCATTTATTGTCATTCCTGCCTTCCTCAACTTATCCATTACAAATTTTGTTTCAGTTCTTTTTCAGTGGCCACACCTAAACATATAGTGTCCTGATAAATTATATTTTCTACTCTTCCTGTTAACAAATTTTCCATGGGTTTTTGAAAAATCAAGCTGGCTGTCTTAATTTCACATGGTAAGCGAGACCATCTAAGTAAGCCTATGGGGGAGTTTATTGTGATTTTCCTAAATTCGTCATCTATTTGAATTTCGTGGTACACATTTTTTAAATCAATTTTCATGAAATATTTCATTCCTGCTAGAGAATGCAATATGTTTTCTTTGTTTGGGATAGGGTAGGGATCCAAACAAATCTTATGATTTAAATCTACTTTGTAATCTCTACAAATTCTAAAATCATGATCAGGTTTTCTTAAAACCACAATAGGCAATGCCCATTTGCTGCTTCCAGGTTCTATGTATTGAAGAATGCCTTCTTCCACCATTTTTCACAGCTTATCAACTACCATTGGTTTTATATGAATGGGAAGCCTACAGACTTCAAAATATGATGGATTGACATTTCTTTTTAACTTAAGGCTCACTTTATAGTTTTTTAATATCCCAGTTTCAGGACTTTCCATATCCATAGCATTACATACTAATATTTATCAAATCAGTTCCTACTAAACCGTGATTTTTATACTGTCTACAACCATAATACTCACTGTTTCAAATCTATTTTTTTGTTTCAAAAATGCCTTGAAAAGACCCTAATATTTTTTTTATACATGTTCCATCAAACTGTCTTAATCATACTACGCATTTATTTTATTTTAATGTTGATAATTGTTCCTAAAAATTCTTAAGAATAAGGGTCACTTCACTTCCAGTGTCAATTTGCATTTCTAAGTCTGCACTGTTTAATTTAATATTCGTGAAGGTGTTCATTTTGTTTCTCCTTTCTATTGAAAAAAAACGTTTAACTTTTTACATTGTCACATATTATTTTGACAGTTTTTACATTGGTATCTTGCCATCTACATACAACTTGAAAGTGATTTTTCTTTTTGTACTTATTACATGTCTGTCTCCACATTGGACATTTCTCTTTCTTTGATTCATGCTTATAGGTGCAATATCTGCATTTTATCATTGTTCTTTTTATTGCACATGTGTCCATAAGCTGAAGTTGGTTTTCATTTGTATTAAATTTTTCAATTAACTCTTGTTTTATGAAGTCAATACAAACTTCTAAAATCATTTGGTTTGTCTAACCACTAAAATTTTAGATGTGTTATACAGTCCTTCTACTAATCAGAGTTGAATAAATACTTCCTTTGTACTTATTCCTTATTGTCCTAGTACATGAAATTCACAATATCTGCTGGTATCTCTTCACCTTCTTAGATATTTCCTTATATGCTCCCCAAATTCTTGTCTCAATGCTAAGAATTTGGTTGGTTCATTCTATGACCAATCTTTTCTTTTGTTGAATATTGCTCAATATTATTTCTTTTACTTCCTCAAATGTCAAGTTTTCAATTTCAGCTGGGTAAGTCATAAATGAAATCTGCCTAATGGCTTCGCATCCCTCGCAGTGGCCAAAAATAGATCTGTGATTTCTTTCTGTTCTTCAGGTGTTTGGTCAGCTCATAGCTTCTTTATTCTGGCACGTGCCTCAAAGCATTTTGTCCAAATCTTTGTTTTCAGGTTCTTCTATATTCAATAGAACTCCCTCAGGTGACACCATTTTGTTATGATGATCAACCTTAATAGCCACAGATATTCTACATACACTAACTCAAAGTTGCCTCCCTACAATTAGGCATGGTGGTGTGAGCATTGTGCTCTGGGGATGTTTTGCTGCTTCAGGATCAGGAGAACTAGTGAGAATTTAGGGTATTATGGATAAAGAGGAGTATTTGGCTATTCTTAAAAATAAATAAAACAAAGTACACAAAAGCTGTCTTTGGGGAGTTACTGGACATTCCAACATGACAATGACCCAAAACATGGCATAAAATCCTAACCTAAACCTCATAGAAAATTTATGGATATATTTGAAAAAGAAATAAAAGAAAAAAGTTTTCCAAATTTGGAGAAATTATAAGCTATTGCCAAGAAAGAATGGAACAAAATACCTATCAGATGCAATAATCAAGAATAAAAGTTACACAATTGATTATTGAGGCAAGAGGGTCAATAAATTTGGCTTTTGGCATTAAAATAAATATTTTGTTGTGAGTATCACTGCACATTCTTCCAAATTCATTATTTCATAATTTGTGAAAAAAATGCATGTGAAGTTTCCATGAAAATTTGAGGTATTACAGCTTTATTTATAATTATGGAAGTAGGGTGAACGCAACTGTATATTTAGTTTTGGATAAGAAAAAATAAAACCGACTTCAACATTAAATGACCCAACAAGCATTGACATATCATAAAACCCACCAACAATTTCCGGTTTCTCTGAAACAAACTTCCCTTACTCCTCATCCCCAACAGTCTTCTTCTATGTGATGTCATGATCGATTATATACTGAAGGAATTTCAGTACGGAGTCAATCATGACTCTACAATTTCCTGTCCTTTGTAGCTCTTAATAAATTTTTTTTTTTTTTGTTATCTCTCCTAAGCTTTGTTCTGCCATCCATTTACTCAAGTAGGTTATGTGTTGTTTTTCTGTCTCTTGTCTTCAATCTGTCCTGTGAGTATTAAATTTTCCAAGCCCTCTTTTCTCATTATGTGCCCAGAAATTTCAACTATCTTTTCCTGATGTTAAGTATAAGTTTCCTTTGTTTCTGTTTTCTCTTTGTTGTTGCTGACATGTTTGGTCCATGGTATCCTCAGCATCCCTCTGTAGAACCATATTTCTATTGCTTCAAGTCTCTTTTTCATCTGAGCAGTAACCACTGGAAAGAGAAAAAAGTATATAAAAAAAAGAAAAATCAGGAGAAGACATTTACTGTATTGACAGAAAGAATAGAATCTAGAAGATTTGAGGGTCATCCACAAGACCAAGAGAGTGGAACTGGGAAGAAAGTGTGGAAAACCCCAACAATATTTTGGATGCTAAGTGTATATGAACATGTTGATCATTGTGTGGATTAGTCCAGTTGTATGTCAAATTTGGATTATGATGGGGAGAGCTAATAGTTCTTTCAGATAATATTGTCTGAAAGAAGTGACCACTTGCTGAAATTTACATTTCTTAATTGACAGGAAAAAGCTTACAAAAACTGTCAACAGAATCTCACAAAAGAACAATAACTAGAAAATTATTTAATGCAAATTTTGTGCAGGTCTTGGCAGAATATGAAAAATTTGATTCAGTGTAATTCAGTAGAGTTGTGTGGATTAATTAAGATTTCAATTGCATGGGAATATACCAGAGAGGTGTCTTCAAAGATCTGAAAATAATTAGATATTATTTTTCAAGAATATAATACTCTTGCCTACACTATAAGTATCACTAAAACATCGACTTCTTTCTGCAAAAAGCAGTCAATAAGTTTACCTACAAAGCAAGAGTTAAACATTTAAAGGAATCAAAAGGAAAGCTATCCTATATTTTGATTGATGATTTGTTGTTAAAACCATTAAAAGCATTTTACCATAAGTATTTAAAAAAAGAACTACTTATTTTTTGGGGATCGTGTTATTACTCAAGAGCAATGATTAACATTTATTTTAGGCTATTATAGAGATCCTTACTAGGTGCCTTGTGTCAGACTACATTAAGCTTAGTAAATATCTGAGAATATTTTGGAATTATTTTCATATAAAAAAGTATATATTAGAAAATAGAAACCTCAAATGTTTGCAAAATTTAAATTAATTTTTTTTAAATAAGAATTTCTTGTATCATTTTTTAAATAAAATTTTTTTATATAAACAGAAATTCTTATTTTTCCCTCTGTCAGTTTCAAACATTTTGTTTAGAAACTTAAATTTCTATATATTACATTAAAGTATTTTGACAAAAATTATAATTAGTTCTTGTTTTCAAATGTTTTATTTTTGCAGGATTGTTGAGAGAGGCTCTTACTCTGAGAGAGATGCTGCTGCTGCTTTTCGCCAGATAATTCAGGGACTGAAGGTACTTTTGACTTTCTTTCATTCCTTATCATAAAACACCCTCAAAAAACATTTTTATTACCTGTTAACATCATAGGATCCATTATTTTAATTTTTCAGATGAAGGATCACTTTGTTTCAATACAAACATAAAATTCATCTGAAAAACAATATATTGGTATAAGACAATATTAAACTTTTTTTATATGTAAACATGACACAAAATCGCATTAAATTTGTCTATTGATTAACTCCAGACACATTGCAACATGTTTCTTTACACTAGATTTCATGTGGTAATGTTGAGGAGCACTTGATAAAATATTTTGTCAATATTACATCACTTGAAAATATTCTAGTTTCTAGTGGTTAATTTAAGGCATGTTTCATTTAGAAAGCATTTTAATAGCACTGTTAAAAGCAATTATTTCTTTTTCATTTTAAAATTCTTTTTAAATATCATGCATATCAAAGCATTTATAATTTAATAATTTTTAGAGAATTTTTTAACTATGAATTTTAATTTTAAAAAAATGAAAAATTCATGAAGTCACAAGTATAAAATCTTTGTGAATTTACTAAAATTTAATTGGAGTCATTATTTTTGCAGATGCTGTTCATGGGCTAAAATATTTTGTAGCAATGCTGTGTCACAGACTTCTGCTATTGCAATATGAATAGCTACTTATTTGAATTATTTTAAATACTAACATTTTCTGCAGGATAACAATGCTTGCATTCCACTTGCACTGATGTAAGATTATGTGTTTATTAGAAGGATCAGGTCATTGTTGTTTCAGTACTAATATTAATTTGGCTCTAATAAAATAATACATTATTTATTAGTAAGTGTCTGAACATGTTTATATGAACAAGATCAATCCAGGACTCCATTTGAATGAAATATCCAGATTAGTTGGCTTGAATTGTTAACATTTGTAGAATTATGCTTCTTAATCAAACATAGGTCTGTTTTTAGGTCAATAGTTAAAAAATATTCATGGTGTTCTACTGGAGAACTGATCAAGGTAATTGAGTATTGTCATTTTTTGACTGAGGAATAATTTATATCAAGAGCAAAATTTATGGAAATATTTGTCTTTCAAATGATATTATCTTGAATAAAACATTTTAAAAGCAAATAAAATTAGAAAATAAAAGATTATGTATTTATTTTATCTTGTTCTTAACATTTACTTTTTTTAATGAAATAATGATGTGATGTCTGCATTTTATCTATCTGAGAAAAAATCTATTATGTATGACAGCTTGTGGCTTTTAAAAAATTTGGTATTTTATATTATTTTTCAAAAGTAAACTGAGTTAACTTTGCAAAAGAATCTATGTGAAGAGAAAAGTTATGTCTTGTCACTCAAAATTAACCACGATGGAATCAATGTTGCAATGTTTTTTTATTATATCATAATTGTTATATGCCATACCTATGAACACTATGGGTATGTCCCAATCCTCATAAATATGTTGGACACTATTGAAAGTGGAGTTAATATGCTGTCTAAGTAGTCCACCACTAGCAGTGGTTTATCTACTTGATGCCACTGGTGAGTATTGTATTTTGTTGATGTTATAAAGATTACCATTTCATTTCCAACCTCCACTTTGGTTATTCCTCATTTAGTCACCCTTTCTAGGTTACAACAATAATTATTTGCTGCTAGAGTTCAATTCACTACTTATGCATCAATAATTACTAGGAAAATGTTTGCTCACATTACTCCTATGGAAAAAGTTTGATTTGCAACATGGAGAAAAATTCAATACATTGATATTTTGACAAATGCAGTATTGGAAAAAAAGCAAAACATTTTCAAATTTATGCCAGATTATTCTCACACCCATTATATAAAATAAAAAATGCTTATAAAATATAAGCATTATTTCTTTTTTCTTTATATTGGAAAAACTGAGTATTTGACTTTCTTTTCAGTACCTTCATGAAAACAATGTCATTCATAGAGATTTAAAGGTAAGACTTTTTTTTATTCATGCTAAAAATTTCAATATCATTTTCACGTGCACTTATTTAATGTGAATCAAGACTTAAAAAAATTAAAGAAAAGTCATTTTTGTGTTATATTTTGATAGAATTGGTTTTAACATAAATTAAGAAATATGAATTGGTATGATTACATTTGCATACATTTTGGTTAATTCAAGATTCAAGAATTAACTGATAAAGTCACATGCCTGTAGATTGAAGAATAAAATAAAAATAAAGCATATTTGTGTATGATTATAATTTGGCACTGATCAAAATGTTAATCAAAAACAAATATTTCAAGATTGTAGACATAATAGTGTAAATAATGAAATAAAAATGTATTTATTAATTGTAATATTGCTGGAAAGATGTACACTAGTCATTGACTGTAACAAATTACTGAAGAAATAAAGTGACTGATCATGGAAAATATAATTGTTTCTATTCAATGTGAAACCTATAAAGTAGAAGAATAAATATTTGTCATAAAAAAATAGATATAACAATATGTAAGAGGACTTGTACTGATTTTTTATCAAAAGATAGTGCAAAATTGCAAATGATATTTAATCTGATATAAAAGAGCAGTCATAATTTTTTAAATATATGCTATTAGCAAAATAAATATTTTTTCCATAACATTTACTAACATGGATGTTACTGATCAAATTATTGAGCTTTGGCTACTCAGTCTTATAAGATGTTAAGTAATTTTCATTTTTGTATACCATCTATAGGATTTTCTTTTTCAAGATAAGGGCAAATATAGAAAAAAAGGAAAGAAAAAATAGACTTAACTTCTGAGTAGTCACAATAATAAACTGACATAGAATAGGTAAAAAGATATCATATTTTGTTTACATTTTTCTTTAATAGCTTTTAAGTTTCTTTACACTTTTACTGCATGTTTTGCTTTTCTTTTGGATATTTGTATTTTGAGGACTATAATTTTGAGGTTTATCTACACTTTTCATATACTGTTAATTTTATTTATTTTCAATTTTCTATGTTTAGTGAAATTTCTTTTGTTTTATAATGGTTAGAAATTATTATTCCAGTATTTCCACAAAAACAGAGATAACCAAAAAGAAAAGCTGAGATAGTATTTGAGGAAATGACATTTTATAAAAATTACTTGAACATTTATGGTTTTACAAGTCTAATGTCTGAATAACAAAATAAACATAAAGTGTCAACTATAAGATTTGAATTTCATAATTTTTGGTTGCTTTCTTATAATATTTCTATATTATATTCCAATAATAGTTTTTATAATAAATTCTAATTTCTGATAACAAGAAAAGCTTAAACAGTAAATAAATTATATATTTATTATTTTGGGTGGAAAAGTATTTTGGATTGATATGTTAAGGGAGTTTTAAAGAATTGTTTGCATATCAAGTTGCTACTGTATAAATTAAAAATATCAGGGTTTTTTTGGGGGGTGTAAGAAAATTACTTGAAATGATTCTCATATATAAATGATATGACACTGTTTTTTCATGAAATAGAAAAATAAGCCTATTTGAAGTTTTTTTTCCAATTATAATATTGGACATAAGACTAGTCATATACTTTATATTTTAAGATCTCTATTTATCTTTTTGTAAATAATTTTCATATTTATTTGGGATAATATTCTTAGTTCTTGATAGCATTTTTTGTGTTAAAAATTTTATAATAATACCTAAAAGAAAAAATACTAAAACTAATATTAGTTAGAAGAAATTTCATTTTTTGGGAATCAATTGTAATGACAAATGCATTACCCTAACTACTCATCATACATGGCAGTTAAAAATTAATTTTTAAGTACAGTAACACACTTTAGTTTTGCATAGCAGTGACAGCAGAAACAGTGGATTAAAGAATAAATTTTTCAATGCCTTTAATGGAACTACATTTATATCCCATAATGTTATGGAAATTCAAACAAGGTAATAAGACTATGTAGTGTTTATGGTCAAAAAATTATAACTGACTAAAACTCATTAGTAAAGTTTTGTTTTGGAGGAATGTCATTGAGAGATGAACACAGACAAGGGTGTCCATCAGCTTTTAATGATGAAACTCTTAGTGGAAAGCAACCCACAGCAAAGTACTCAGGAGTTGGCAAAGATTTTAAACATATCACAATCTACTACATACTGACACTTAGAAAAGATAGGGAAAGTCAGCAAACTGGATATTTTGTTTGTCATGTTCTTAGCAAAAAGAACAAAGCATATGATTTATCCATAGGGACAAATTTCCTTTCACAACAGAGAAATAACTCATTCCTTATATATATATATATATATATATATATATATATATATATCATAACAGGTGCAAAAAATGGCAATGGATCTCCACAACTGACCTCAAAAGATTGACCTAATAGATTAATTTTTCCTTTATATAATTTTTCTTTTTCTGGTGGACCTGATATTTGATATTTGGTTATTAAATCATTGAAATGTTTTATTATAGAAGAAAATAAAACTATAATAAAAATTGAAAACTGTCTCAGTTTGAGGCTAGAAAATTATAGTAAGCTTTGATATGTAGAGGATATTTCAATTTAGTAATGCATTGGAAATTGTTTTTTTTTTTTTTTTTTTTTTTTTAAATCATTTTATCCCAATCAAGGATGCAAGGGGTTACTGAGTGAAAAAAATATGAGAAAAAAAACTTTAAGAAGAGAGGCTAATAAAAGAACAAGGATTAAGGAGGAGGAAGGTTTTGAAGATCAAAGTTGACTGGGAAGTAAGAAGCTGAAAGAAAGCTCCACAAGTAAGTGCGAGAGAAGAAACTTTTAGCATAGAACTTACAGTTACATCTAGCAATTTCAACTGAAAAATGATGACATCTAGCTGCCAATCAGGTACTGCACTTAAGTTTGTAAAGTCATAGTACCAAAGAGGAAAGCAATATTTATTCTGTTTTCTACAGAAATGTGGCACAAGGCCGAAAAGGAGATTGGGGAAAGGACGGTCTTCTTCTGTTTTAACTATAACTTAGCTAGCCGCAAACACTGACCCAATCGTACGAACAAATATTCCTTACACCAAAACAACACATTCATACGTACCTTTCTTACTACAACCACCATAATACCTCTTTGTCTCTATGAAAATACTAACTAGTCCCCATATTTACAATTCATTGTCTGTGCGGGGAGGGGAATAAAACAACAATTCTAAAAAACTAGCCCCAATGAGTATTTACAATATGAATACAAAAAACTATTTACAAGAAACTAAAGAAAAAAGATTAGTATTAAAACCCTCCACAATCACTAAATGTGGCAGAAACATTGGTTCACTGGGTGAAATCAATGCAGGACTATAATACTATGAAACATTAATTCATCCCAAGCACTCACACTGACATGCACTCATTCAGACACAACAACAAATACGAAAAATACCACTCACGCAAGATTCACCCACCTTTTGCTGAATTCTGATGAAGTGAGCCACTGCCTTTGTGTCCTAATCTTGACTTAATCTTGATGCTTAAAGTACAAGATCAGTTGGAAAGAAATGAACTTCTCGCCTCTATAGAATCCCTTCTGACGTGTCATCCAAATCACGACTCTCATAACGCCTAGCAAGCAGTGGAACACATACTGTTCAGCCTTCGTCAGCGGTGGTGCCACATTGCTACAAACGGAAGCAGCCTCAAGGACAAAGAACTTTCCCTGCAGCATGCGGACCATGAGGCCTTCAACAAACTTGCACAACGGCACTACCTGGCTGCAATGAAAGAAGGTGTGACCCAAGGTTTTGACCTCCCACCACAGCATCGGCAGTTTGGAGATTTCTCCAAGCCAGCTGAGCAGAGTCTCTTGGCAACCCAGAGGGCCCCACGAATCACCAGCCAGGTGAGTGATGCCTCATCGTTATTGAGACATTTCAACCCGGGCACCCAAGGCCATATTGAGCGAGCCTCCTGCTTCGTCAGACTGGGATTGTCAATCAGATCATCATTCACGGCCCCCCTGACTAAAACTTGATATAATGCCCTACGAGACAATGCCTGGACATTGGAGAGGCCATCCGACGCCAGTAAGAGG
This sequence comes from Acanthosepion lycidas, assembly GCA_963932145.1. Classification (NCBI taxonomy): domain Eukaryota; kingdom Metazoa; phylum Mollusca; class Cephalopoda; order Sepiida; family Sepiidae; genus Acanthosepion; species Acanthosepion lycidas. The sequence goes on along the minus strand of OZ010571.1, from coordinate 68,206,648 downwards.
CACTTCAGAGCAATACGACATTCACGATAGAAGGAGCATTCGGCTCGAGGTAAATGGCGGGCCTCCTCCTCGCACGAATGCACACTTCTCAGGGATGGGAAGTTCTTACGAGCGTCTTCCTTCCAGAAGGCGCCCTCCTCATCCGAATTGCGGCATTCGATCTAGAAAGCTAATGCAAAGCATATATTGACAAATCTCAATGCTTGGCATGCCCAGACCGCCTTCAGATGGATGAAGGCAACAGATCTCCCGAGTGACTCTGGCCGCCTTGCCTCCCCACAAGAAGGAAAACAAGAGCTTCACTAACGCCAGTAAAGTGTCATACGGGAGTGGAAGCACAGAGAGTTTGTAAAGGAGAATCGGGTAGATGTGTGAAACACATACTTCCGCCCTCTCCTTTAAGGAAAGATTCCTCCGAGACCACAAATTAATTGTGATCTCGGCCTTCCCTCGCATCTCCGACCAATTCATATCCAACTGGAGATCAGGACCGAACCAGACACCAAGAAACTTGACCGGCCCATCAGTCCAGTGGAAAGGTACGGGAAGAGAAACTCCCTTCCACGCACCCAACCACAAGCCAACATACTTATCGCGGTTGATCTTGGCCCGTCACCATCTCATAACAACTGATTTCTTTGCTGACTTCGTCAATCTCGTCTCTGCTCGACACAAGAGCCGAAACATTGTCAGCATAGGCAGAATACATGGCCGATTTGGTAGCACTGGGTTGGGCAATTCCACGTAGGACTGGGTTCGCCTTTAATTTGCAAAGGAAAGGTTCCAATGCAAGAATGTAAAGCAAAGGCGAAAGCAGACAACCTTGACGAATGGAACGAGACAATACAAAAGGCTCCGATCGTACTCCATTCACCTCCACCAGCGCACTGGGAGTCGCATACAGAAGTCGGATCCAGGTGTGAAAGTACGGCCCGAAACTGGTCGCCGAAAGAACAGCCTCTAGAAAGCGATGGTCAACCCTATCGAAGGCCTTGGACTGATCTAAATTGATCAGCGCAGCTTCACTGTCAACTTGCTCGATGATCAGGCGCACCATATGAAGGTTGTCCTGAATAGTCCTGCCCTTCACAGCACAAGTCTGTTTGGAGCCAATCAGACCAGACAAAAAATCTTTAACTGTGTTTAACATAGTTAAAGGGCGAAAGTTACCTAACCCATCCCCACCATTTTTATCCTTGCATAACAACTTGATCACTGGTGAAGCGTTGGGGTATAGACCTCTGCTTCATCCAGCTGCCGAAAATCAGTGCCAGCAGGGAACAAAAAGGGGTGACTGCCTCAAGTACACTTTGTACGGAAGACCATCCAGTCCCGGAGATTTGTCCAGGCCAACCTGTTTCAACGCTTCCCAGATTTCTGACTCTGTAATGGGATCCTTGCACCTAGCTGCTTCAGCTGCCTCAAGGCAGGGAAAGTCAGCTAAATAGACATCGAACTGAGCAGGGCTCAGACCGGGCTCCCTGGTGAAAAGCTCCTGAAAGTAGTCACAAAAAGCCTCACATATGCCCTCGTTTGTTGTCACGGTCCACTTATCCGGCAATGTGACGCATGCGATGTGTCGCTGAGATGCATTCCAAGCTTCCTCTGCACGCAATTCAGCGGCCATATTTGTCGCCTCAGAGGACATTCTTTTTAACCTAGCCCTAACTACCAGAGCTTGATCCTTCTTGATAAGCAAGGAGGCCAACTCTGACTTAGCTAAAGCTACGTACCCACTATCATGGGATTTGACCGCCCGATCAACTTTCTGCTCTAAAGCTGTTTGCACTGCTAGTCTATCTAGATTGAGCCGACGACTACAATCAGCAGCAAACGTTCTGATTTTGGATTTTAATTTATCCCACCAGGCATTTCCCACAACAGCTCCCGTTAGTTCCCTCTGTATCATTAGTAGCTGCTACTAATGATACAGAGGGAACTAATGGGAGCTATTGTGGGAAATGCCTGGTGGTCCTGGAAATCTTGCTCACCAAATAATGATGAGTTTAATTTCCAGTAGCCAGCCATCCTAACCTTAGGCTTATCTAAGTTTACACAGACCCGGACTAGATAACTAGCCGAGCCGCCACTATTAGTCCAAATCCACACTACATCTCGAGGGTGTTCATTCCGGTACTTATCGACAAGATCAAACCTGTCGATAAAGTCCTGAAATGGTTTTTAGTACCCGAATTTGTCCCTATACAATCTATCTCGGGATCAAGGACGGCATTCCAATCACCCACTAAAACTACCCGACATGATGTTGTCAAAAAACGGCTCGATCCACCGAAACAAAGCAGGCCGCTCAGAATGGACATTGGGCACATAAACCCCAATGAAAAGAAGAGCCTTATCCTTTACGGTAACATCCAGCATGCAAAGTCTGCCCGCCAGATCCGCGAAGACAAGAACACATGCAGCCTTCAAAGACTTGCTCACCAGCCAAGAGACACCGCTTGAGCGTCCATCAAAACATGCTGAATAGAGGGAAAACTCCCTAGACAGAATATTCTCATAGTCATGATAAGAAAACCGGGTCTCTTGCACACAACAGATATTCACCCCGAGACGCTGAAGGTCGTGAGAGAGCCTCGCCCTGCGAGACTCCAATTTCAGGCCTCGGGCATTCACACTTGCTAACCAGAGAGCCATGATGAAAACCAATTAGGGTTGCTCTCCTGCATTGAACATGGCCGGGGTCAGGAGACCGATGGCCTCTCCCATTGAGCCAGTACCCATCTCACTCTTGATGGTGCCAATGTCCAAGGGGAATGCTAGGTTTAACGCTCTATACAGGGAGGGGTGAACAAAATTCAGGAACCTTCCTGAACAAAATTATGGCAATTTTTTAACGTTTTCATCATCGAAACATGACATCAGTGGAAACATGCCAAATGTTTCATTGGCCTCAGCCATCATGGCCCATATTTGTTAGCCAGCTACTTCTGATCTCACTACAGTGAGAACCCTTTTGGCATTGGGAAAGTTTTGGGGGTTCTCTATGTCTAGATGTTTTAATTTTCTAAAATTTAGAAGAGTTTCTAAATTTTTAAATTTTTTGGCATGTAATAATGCCTTCTCTTCTATTTCATTAGAGACGCGGCACACGTCTTCCCCTGTATTGTATAATGGCTTTGATTTGATTTGATTTTCTAATGTGGCTTCCGATGAATCAGAAAAAGGACTTCTTTGTCTCTCTTGTTTTTCAGGTTTTGTTGGCGAGTTTTTGGAAGTCTGCATGGGAGAAGGATTGGGTGATGATTTTTGGCACAGGTCCCTCCTTCAGAGTGGTCATTGTGGAAGAAACTTTTTTAATTGGTTTAATGATAGGGGGAGGGACCATGGGATGATGTTTAGTGACAGGGAAGACATTGCTGAAAAAGAGATGCCAGATTTCTTCTCCGAATCTTGTCTTTTGGATTTAAGAACCTCCTTCAGTTGTTGAAGTTTCTCCTTCTCGAAAGATGGTTCATATTGGATCATTGTTTGTCGGAGTTTATCCAAATAGCTGGCTGGAGAGTCGCCCTTGGCACTGGTTGAGGGAGTGGGGCGGTTTGGGCCTTTTCCTGAACGAGGTTCTGCTGCCTGGGTCTTCCCTTTAGTCCTACCAACGACCTGCCATTCCCCCTCTCCCTTCTCCCTAACCGCACTAGTGGTGGGCAAAGGCTTTTTGGGGAATGGGGGCTGAGATTTGGACCCAACTGGGGGATTTTCCACACCGGTCCTGGTCGCTGGCATGCCCACTACAGGCGGGACGGATGGAACAGAGGCCGCCTTCTCTGTGCAGGAAGAGGACAGGTGACCAACCTGCCCACACTTCCAGCATGCTGGTTTATGACCGGTGACAATTATTAGGGTGGTGCAAAAATAATGACGTAATAATGTCGTTTTTTGACGTTAAAAAATACGTCAAAAACAACATTATTACGTCATTATTTTTGCACCAACCTAATATCAGCATCTTCTGGTCCTTTACATCCAGACAGTTGGGGATGGAGGCGAAGGCATTCTTATCGATCATTAACTCGAAGCTCCCCCCCCGGTCAGATCGTCTGAGGAAGCACTGAGTATCTGTCCAAACTGGCACAGATAAGCGGCCAAGTGCTCCCCGACAACTGAGGAGGACCTCATATACCAAAACGTTGGTCCTCCGCCTGCCTTCATACTCTGTCCTCAGAATTAGGTCTTTTATGATGAGATCTCGAGTTGCTGCAGCTTCACAGTTGGCAGGCGTGGGTAACAGTATGTCCCACATAAAGAAGCCTTTCCCTTTAATGACCCTCTGAGCTTTAATGTCCAGAAAAGTCAAGGCTTTTATCACAGTGTCTTTTGTGGAGCGACAAATCTTGCGCGAACGCTTGTCGACCACAAAGACTGACAATTCTTTTTTCAACTTTTCTTAATTCCTCAGGATTAGGCAAGAGCCCATCTGCTGTTACCAGATGTGCATAGCTCTTGGCTCTCTCCAGGAACTCCGTAATGTTGATTTTACATTTTGGCAGGGACTTCCAGCATGAGGGTGTCTCTCCGGCCGCTATGTTTCCGTTATTATTTTGGGTTGTCTGGTTGGATGATTCTTGGCTACTTTGGGTCACCTTACTGTTGTCATGTTGGCTGGTTTTATCTTCAGCATTTTGGCAGCTTTCGGCCACCATATTCTGGTCTGGAACACTAGATTCATTAACAGTATTTTGGCCCTTTGAGGCCACCATACTTTTCCCGTCAACTTTTGGGCTTTCTTGAGAATCCATTTCTAAATCTTTATCTGGAGGGTCTCTTTTTTTTTTTTTTTTTTTTTTTTAGACCCAAACAGGTATTTTCGCACAGTTCTTTTGGCACCCATTTTCTAAAACAAAATTTTTTTTTTCTTTCACAAAAAACAGAAAAAACAAATAAAGGTATAATTTAAATGAAAGAAAAATATGAATAAATTGCAAAAAGAAATTTAACGAGAGAACAATAAACAGTTAAACACGCAAAAATAAATTACAGAAACACATACGCAAAAAGGACAAAATACATTAAAAATAAAACCAGTTAACATTTACAAATTACAAAAATGTGAGTATGCAAATGGAAATCACAATTTAAGACAGAAAATAAACAAAAAATGTTGTTTTTTTACAATAATACAACAGAAAATACGAAACGAAAAATGCCAAACGAGTTCACAAATACAATATGGCTGCCACTAGAAAATTCTAGTCAGCCCAAACATGAACGAAACACGTAAACTAAAATAAAGAAAAACTAATGAATAGAAAAATAAATACAAAAAGTTACAATAAACACAGAAAAGACTTAAATAGACAAACACAAAATATTTAACAGTTAATTACAACAAAGAACAATGAAAACATGTAGAAATAAAATGTAAACAAAGAAAACGAAGTCTGACATGGGGCAAAATAAACAATGAAAAAAATAAAGCTTGGTGTGGGGAAGCTACTAAAAATTAAAAGCAAAATTAAAACTCAAAAATACGTATTAAAGAAAATGAAAATTAATAATAAAGCAACAACAAGGGATAAAGTATAAAAAATGAGGGGAGGGAAAAGAAAGAAAAAACAAATCAAACTTTTGGCAAAAAAGTCAATAAATGGAACGTAAATTAAAAATTAAAATGAACTTAACGTGAACAAAGGTTGAAATCAAAAACAGTTCGTAAGCAATCACAAATATGTCTGGCGTCAAGCACCGGTCGTACACCCTCAGAAAAAATGAACTCTCCTCACAGAGGTACCAAAGAGGAAAGCTCATCAGAACAATTACCATGAAAATATTTATAGAAAAGGCACAGGGTAGCTATATTACAGTGGTGGGAAAGTGGCTGAACCCAAGATGCCAGGTCAGATCCAATAAGATTTGCAGATTTTTCTTTAGATTTTTTCAAATATCTCTAAATATATAGCAAATGCACCAGACCAAATTTGTCAGTAATGTTTAATGCCTGGATGAATAGTAGAAATATAAAGGTGTAAGATTCTGTGAGAAAAATTGTCTAGCATGACACGGTGAACATGACTGTTGCTAGTGATCCCACTCTGCACCAATCCTATGTCCCCATGTGTTTTTGTGTTTCAGTATCCACAGGAATATTGGTGAAGAACTGTCAAAGCAAGCTTGACTCTTCTCTGTCCTGGCTATGCTTGTGAAAGACTAAAGTCACCAGTGTTGCCGGTAAACTTAAACTCAACAACACTCATTAACAAGTGTAAAAATAACTTATTTATGGTACTATGATTAATATCATGAATACATAAACAAAAGGGATTTGAAGAAGTTTCCCCATATAAAGAATTCTTAAGCTGAGAGGAAGAGGTTGACTGGCGGTTGCAGTTGTTCAATTCTTCAAATGAAGACGGTTGATGAAGGGAGTTTTTTTTTTTTTTTTTTTCTTTAAATAAAGCAGTGCAGAAAACAGGTCTTTAGCTTATTGGGGCATCACACTCATCTGGCATCTGGTGTTGGTCTACTAGCAGTGAGACCAGTTCAATCTTACTTCTGCTCTTCTGGCAACTGTTTTTATTGGGGGTGGAAACCCCAATTGTGCTGCTCTGATTGGCTAGCCAATAATAATGCTTCACCAATAGTATTGGCTAGCTTCACTAGTGATCTTGTCATACACCTTGAAGGGGAGGAAAGAGAACCCCCAAGAACCCAATATAATTGGTAGTCAGTCAAAATAATGGCCCTGTGTCATAAGTATCGGAGTGGAGATAAGAAGCCCCATCCTAACCCTTCTCTCATTGGTAGGCCAATCAAAATTGTGGCCTTGCATCACTCATATTCACCTTCAGTGGAACATTTTCCATGTTCCAGAATCTCACCCTCATTTGACCTGATTATCACAGATGTCACTGTCAAGTCTATATGAAAGTGTGTTATATCCCTGATCAAAACAAACCTGATCTGTAAAAAATTTGCTTTGTGTCACTCATTTCAATGAACAATACCTTTATCAAATGAAAAAATCACTCAATTTAAACAGATCTAAGACTGTATCTAATGACCCATTCAACTCGCCACTCAACCTTTGACATCACTCATGGTGTCCTACTAACTTTCCTAACTGATTAAATATAATCATTCCACTTCATGTCAGCAAAAAATGTTGGCCTGAGAAGGTGCGGAGAGTTACTCTCTTGGAGGTTAGCATCATTCATGCTGATTGAATTCAAAAAAGGTTCTCTCAGATGATTAAAAGAGAGCAATTTCATTTTGGGGCCATAAAAATTAACAAGCCATTTCTTGTGCCAGTTAACACCATATTGAATAGCATTTTTTTAAATCTGCTGCCAATTTGACCTTATTGAACCTATCAGACTTACCATTAAGACAAGAGTAAATAGTCATATCATCAGCATAGATACAGAGTTGAGAAATGATGAGGTTGTTGATAAAAATTGGGAACAAAGTGGGTCCAAGGATAGAGCCTTGGGAACATCTACATAATGTAAAAAGATCTAGAAGTGTTGGCTGTTTAAGACAATTCTCATTTTGTGATTTGATAAAGATTGAATCAAATCAAAGATTCAACCAAAAATACACAATCTTTCAATTTGTTAAGACAACCAGTATGTCAAACCCTATCAAATGCCTTTGAAATATCTAAAGCAATAGCTGAAACTTCACCATTCATAATTAAAGCTTGACAGACTGTCCACAGTAACTTTTAACACATTACCAGTTGACCTAGAGAAGTTAAAGCTGTATTGTTTGTCTGAAAGAAAACTGCGAGATGACATGTTTAATCAATTTGGTGTGATTCAAAGTTGATTAGAGATTCTAGAACTTTGTCAAAAAGATGTAGAAGACGAGCAGTAGAGAATTTCCAACAAGTAGTAAAGCAAGAAGAGCAAGTCATTTACTGTAGAATTTAGAGAGAACAGGAGCCAATTCAGGAGCACATTTATTTAGAATTATTGCAGGAATACCATCAATATTGCAGGCATTGTGGGGATCCAGTTTAGAGATGAAACCATTGAGTTATATGATATAATGATATATGTTTTCATATCTCAAGAACAATACTGGGGGAAAATGTATGACAAGACTAAGTGGAAAAAGTTTTCATGTGACGTGCTTCATCCTTTAGGACTTCATCAGTAGGGACTTTGTTCTAAGTGGAAAGTCTGACAAAGATAATCCAGATGAGTCAAGTAGAATTGGAAGAGAATTTACAAACAAAGCATTCTGCTTTATCAGCAGAAATGATAACACCTCAAATTGAGTGAAAGGAGAGATGGAGAACTTACCTTTACTTAACACAATATTACAGAGCTGCCAGAACCTAACTTGTTAGCAAACAAAGACATAGCATCACTGAGGATGCATTTACAATTATTACAAGTGGAGACAAAGAAATCTTGTGATCAGAACTTTTATGTTGATACAACTGGAGAAAGTAATTCCTATGGGCTATAGAAGCTTAATAGGCAGACGGGAAACTTGAAGATTGTCATTTCACCTGGTATATCTGTGAAGGCACAAAAGTATCGATGACAGCATTTAATAATATATAAAAATAATTAGTTGAGGTCATTTACTCCATTAATTAACTGTGAACTGAATTATATTATCAAATAAATGAAAGTGGAACTCTCCTTAAAAATCTAAACTTGCTCATTATTATTATTATTCATTTGTTAGTTTCAGATAAGGTAAGTTAAATATTGTATATGTAAAATAAACTATTCTTAAATTATTTTCTTGCAGCCTGAAAACTTACTCTATTTAACAAAAGATGAAGAGTCCATTCTTAAAATTGGTAAATTTATTTTTTTCACTTGAAAAGATTGATTTTTTTTTTTTTTAATTGTAATGCTTTCTGAACAAATCCCAGTACATTTGCAGCCATATTTTCTTGAAGTGATAATTACCTACAAGTATGGTTTTTATAGTTATTAATATTTTTTAGTTCCAATAATAAATGTTTAAGTTGACAGCAATAATTTATTACTTCTACAATATTAGAAATAATTGATATAGTTTTATGTTGATTTAGATTTGATTTCATTTCAGTATTCTATTTTCTTATTTTTTAAATTTTATCTTCATTAATAAAATCTGAACCCAAAATGTTCTTGTATACAGGATTCAGTTTGATCCCCTTCATTTTCTCAATATTTTCTCAGTAGTTGCTAAATGTAAAATAAAATGTGATGTGTTAAATATACTAGTTGTACCCATGGGAATTACACATGTTTTATAACACTGATTTTTAGATTAAATTATGAACATAAGTACTGTTTACTCACCATCAAGGTTGTCATCAGAAATAAATTACTCATGTATGCTTCTTTGCAATTTCAGTTACTCACGTGAAAATACTTTTGACAGGGAGGGGGGGTTCTTAAACACCAGGTGGAGGAGAGGGGGGTGTCTGAAAGATAGATTTACTTATTCAAAAATATTTATAACAACTTACACTTTAAAATATCCATTTTTGACATATATTCAATGAAAATATGCTAATTTTATACTATACAGATAAATGTTCTAATAAAGTCTGTGGGAATTGCTAATAATTTTCAATTAGTCATGAACATGTATGTACATATAAATTATTTTTTCAATACTATATTTTCATCAAATACAGGGGAAACATTTTCAATTACAACAGTGCATCTTCATTTGTGTCCTTTAGTGCAAAGATAAATGACACACCTGGTATAGGTATATTTTGTTTCAGAATGCAAGGGTAAACTTATAATTATATAATATATGTTAATAAATTATATTATCAATTTTCATCCTGAAACAGAACAAAGGCAATATGGCACTCACTAGTGAATTAAATTTGAATATCAACTAAATTTTTAAATGCATCAATTATAAATTCAATTGGATGAAAACTAAAATAAAATATCTGATGGCAATATAAAAAAAAATCAATTAAATTTAAATATCAAATCAAGTAAAAACTTTAAAAAAATAATTCTTTATAAAAAGTTTAATGTCAGTTTCAGTTTTCATCAGAATTGGAATTGATATGGTTTAATTAAACTTTAATTAAAATAAGGGGCAAGATAAATTATTCAGCAAGGGTTTCAGATGCTTAGACAGAGAATATTAGATGTCTTTAAGACCTAGATTTATACAGAGGGTCACTTATTCGATATGTTGCATGGCTAGCATTTCTGAGTACCCTTTAAGATCTGACTTTCTACAAAAAAAAAAAAAAAAATCTCAAAAAAGTGCTTTTTACAAGGTACATTCGGAAAGGTAAACTATTTGCAAAATAACCCCAAATTAATTTGTGTACATAAAAAGCATAAATCAATGAATTGTCTATTTCTGTCAGGTTCTTCAGGAGTTTAGGGTCCTGCTCTTTTTGCAATAGAAATTCATAGTAAATCAATCCCTCAGGAAGTACCCATTTCTATAATCAATTTCTAATACTAGTACAGTTATGTATTTGATATATTTCATAGATGTTCCTAATATCTCATAAGACTCAACTTTACCTGAAGAAACCCTTAAGTGTTTTTTGAAAGATTGTGCCAAAAATGTACACAAACAACAGATTGCATGCAATAGATGGATTTTCTTTAAAACGAAACCTGAAAAACATACTTTAAATAATTGAACTTAAACTTTGAAATTAGATTTTGGTTCTATTTGAAAGATAATAGCCTAAAGCGTAACAAAATTAAAAGAAAAATTAATTTCCATATATAAATAAACTTTTAAGGCATTTTTAAAACACTGGTACATTTTTTATAAACTTAACACATTGAGCTGCCATTGTATATGAAAAATGTAAACAACAAATTTAAAATTCTCTTTAAAATCCAATATCTGACCTAAAAATGGGTTTTGAAATCTATTAATAAATGTAAATTTAAGACTTAACTGGATTTTCTAAAAGTAATGCTTAACTTTTACTTAAAACAGAATGGTAATAACATTTTATTTATACGCAGTAGCCTGTGAAGTCAAAGGGCAAAATAGATATACTGTAATTTTAACCCCTGTCTAAAAAAAAAAAAATGTAATAAAATAATAAAACCTAAAGAAATACAGAAGACCAGCAGTGCAATAATCAAGAGTTTGTTATTTATGTTTAAAAATATATTCTCTTTAACCAATAATTTAAAAATATAATTTTTTTTTAATTCTATGCTCTTTTCTTTTATTAAACATATCGTTTTTTGACGTTAAAAAATACGTCAAAAAACGATATTTTTGCACCAACCTAATATAATGAATACATTCGAAAGTATTAAGACACTACCAAAACAAAAATATAGCATAATGGTATTCCCAAAGAAAAGTGATAACTAAGGTTTAAAATGCATTTTTAAAAATGAAAGTCTTTAAAGCTTTTATTTTAGCTTTAATTTCAAGCTAATAATTAAATTTAATATTTCAATAATCAAAATACTTTGCTGTATTTCAGACTGAATTTAAATTAATTGGAATTTTTTTTTTTTAATTACTAAAACTGGCTGAAATCAGCCAGATAAGCAACTGTCAAGAAAATGTAATTCTCTTTATTAAAAAATCTTTCAAAAATAAAATATACTTTTCTGAAACTTTGAGTAAGATTGCCTAATTTAAGGTTTAATTAATCTAGTTTGAAGCAAATATTACTTTTAGTTTAAAATATTACAGTGTGTAAATAAAATGTTATTTTCATTCTGTTTTAAGTAAAAGGTTGTTGGCACCAGACCTCTCTTGAGGTTACCACACCTCTCTCAAGGTCACTACCTTGATGGCTTCACTACACACTCCAGGCCTCTCTTGTAGGCACCACTGTGATTCTGTTTTTGGTTTATCTCCCATTTAACCAAAATCCAACAGAGACATTCTGCTCAATCAAGCTTCACTATCAACTCCAGGTTCTTGTTGCCACTGTGACCTTGTTTTCAGTTGATCTCCCATTCAATCAGAATCTAACAGAGATTCCATTTAATCAAGCTTCACTATCTGCTCTAAACCTCTCTCATTGTCATCACTATGACCTTGGTTACCATGAATCAACCCCACAAATGACACCACCACCATGGATTTGCAACTTCAAAAACCACTCCAGGCCTCTCTCATCACTACCACCATGACATCAGCCACCAACCCACTACCCATACCTAGCATTACCAACATACACCCTTAAGCCTAATTGCTTCCCTTACCAATACATTTATATGAATAAAAGATTTTGTCCCACAAATACTGCAAATGTTTGCATCAGCTTAATAGAAAAATGTACATTTGTTTTTTTTTTTGCAGCTGACTTTGGTCTGTCAAAAATGATCACACCAAATATAATGAAGATGTCAATTTGTGGAACTCCAAGTTACAGTGGTTGGTTTGCTTTTCATTTGAATAGTTCATTTTATTTTGCAAATAGTTTAATATTAGAGATATCAATGTATTTTTTTTTTTTCATCAACATGCATCTTTTCTCTGGAGTAGCTATACTATATACACTATAAATATGTAATATTTCATTCCTGTATTAAATATTATAAAACCAGCAAGATTTGCCTCTATTTAAAAACTAAAAAATTGGCATAGCTATATAGAAATCTTATTGATATATTGCTTACAAGCATTCTTTGTTCTATGTAAAAACAAAAATTATTTCATTCATTATATCAGTTTCCAGTGTATGCCGAGACAAAATTCAGTTATGTTTATTAATTACACAAGCCACAATTGAATATATACTATTGCTCATTTACTTAGTTACATTTAATTACATCATTGAATAAATATGGACATAAATGTCAACTTGTGTCATGATGACTGGTGAACATACTTTTCAGTCTTTGTGGGAATACAAAGATGTCAATTTTTCTTCTGTGTGACGTATCCCCTCAGGACATGGACGATTGTGGGTCTCCACAACTTCCATTTCTTTGTAGCTCTTAGTAAGTTTTGTCTTTTAGCTATATATCCTAATTTTTGCTCTGCTAATCATTTACACAACCTTGTTAGGTAGGTTATTCTCTGCTTTCCTTTTCCAAGACTTCTTTTATCATTATGTACCCTAAGAATTTCAACTGTCTCTTCCTGTATAAGTGTCCATTGTGTTTTCATTTTCCCTAAAACTTCCTCATTGTTTACATGTTCAGTCCATAGTATTCTCAGCATCCTTCTATTGTTTGAAGTTTCTTCATCTGTCAGGAGAATGCCCATTCCTTGCCATATAGGAGAACTGATATTACATAACAGTTTAGTACTCTTCTTTGTTTCTAATGAGATTTTCTTGTTATCTTAATACTTTGATTAACTTTTGGAAGGCATCTTTTGCTATACCAATACACCTTTGGATTTCAGGGTCACATTTTCTGTCCTCTGTTAAAACACTCTATAGATACCAAAATCAAGCAAGTACAAAAATTTAAGTATCTCTAATTCATAGTTTGCATTTTGGGTTGTTCCTTTTACTAGCAACCATACATTCTGTTATCTTACATTTGATGTTTAGTCCTTTCTTCTCACTTTCTTATACTACCATCTGTAAAAGTTCTTGTAGTTCCCTTTTTTATGTCAGCTATCAGCACTGTACATAGCTTATGTTGCTAAGATTGTGGCCACCAGTAATGAATCCTGATAGGACTTTTAATTCACTCAGGATCACCTCACTGTAAATGCTGAATAAGTTCAGTGAGAAGACACAGCCTTGTATTATACCCCTTCATATTTTTATTTATTCACTGAATTCATGTTCTCTTCATATGCAGACAGTTTGCTTCTAGTATAAATTTTGGAATACTTTTTCTTCACAAACAAATCACGCCTACCTAGCAGTTCAAATAGTTCATTGTGATGTACTTTATCAAACATTTTTGCATAATCTATAAAACACAGGTACACATACTTTTGCATTTGATTTGTATTGCTAACTTTTTTTTAAAATCACATTTAGATTGTGTAGAAAAATTCAGAGGAGCCAATTTATTATTTAGTTGAAGATTTATCCGGTGCTATTTACTTTCAAATTAAACTTCTGATTATCAAATTACAATCATATTACTTGTTTGATTATATAAATTTTATAGTCAAAATGACAAATATCAAATGGTTTCCATTAAAATTGACTTTGATAATAATCAAAAATTAATTATTTTTCAGCACCAGAGCTTTTGGAAGGAAAGATGTATGATTATTCAGCAGATATGTGGAGCTCTGGGGTGATATTGTTTATTCTGTGAGTATCTATCATTCATTTTACTAATATAAAATTGATTATATTTTTGTTTTTAACCAAACTGTTACCTCCTGTTGAAAAGAGAGAATCAACTGTAGTATATATGAACTTTTGCTTAAGTGGTATCATTTGCAACCCGAGTAAAACAAAAAATTCTGATCAGCTAAAAATTCCTCAAATTCTTTAATTTTGGATTTATGTTCTTAAGACAGTAAAATGCTAGATTTTCACAATTTATTTACAATTCAAATAAACAATATACATACTGCTCATGCAGTAGTTGATGGGGTTAGGCAATGCTAAGAATGGGAGTTATTTTTCTTTTTGTCACCTAATTATTATTGATATTGTTGGAGCAGTAAAAAGCTTTGTCTTTACCCATGCGTGGAGAGATAGATCATGTGACGATTGGGTGGTCTCCCATTGGTTGATCCTGCCACAGGCTACCCATACAAAAAGTGTAGCACATGGAGAAGCTCCCTTTTTCAGCAGGCCTTGCCGAGCGACACACGTGTGGTATTTCCAGTCCAGACTCGATCTGTGACAACAGCCATGAGACCAGATCTCTGAGAAACCAGTTTTCCTCTGTTCTATCATTTGGGTAAGTCTGTCAGTCATTATCTCCATGTTAGGGAAGGACATACATACATTGTATATGGTTGTATTTGTTTGACGTAAATTACAACCTGTTCTTTTTATAAGTGAGGTTTTTGGTTATCTTGTTTTGCTGATTATATTACATAACAGTGACTAGAAAATAATACTAAAACCTTACATGAATGTTATTAGTGTTTACTATCCAGCTAATTATTAACTCTAATATGCAAAAATCAAATAAATATACTTTAGAATTATTAAATAAATGTTCGTGTTTCACTAAAAGGATGTACTAAATTATGGAGAACAATCTTTGAGGAGAGGAGAATGTTTTAAACCATAGATATTTGTTTATCATAATTTTAATTTTCTGCTGTCTTTGTCCAAAATTTGTATTTACATTTTGTTTTCTGTAGCCATAGCAATGTTGAATGCCAGTTTTGTAGATATGAGCATCTATATTGAGATTTATCTAAATGTTTTCCCATATTAAACACTGGTTCCATTTTTATTTGATTGAATAGTCCATTTATTAGCTAAAGAATTAAAAGTCCTACACAGATTGTATATATTGTTAAAGATCCCTCTTTATCTGACAAAAATAAATTGTCCAATTATTTTTATAATAGTTTCCATACTGGAGTCCTTTTCTAAAACTTCAATACTGATTTTCAAAAGCACAGCTTTCCCACTCAACAAGTGAAGAGTCAAAGATCAGTCAGTTTGCTCCATATACATGTCTTTTTTTTCACAGTTTATATAATGATTCTTTAAGCTTTAATGACCACTTGAAAGAACACTTATTGAAATTATCATCCTTTTTACCAGTACAACTGCATTCTGCTACAGGAAAGAGCCAACACTTTCATGAAATTACTGGCAGGAAGATAGATTCTAGTTCATGTGTCAAACATGCAATATTTAGTTTTATAAGACTGAATTTGTAAATCACAGTAGTATAAGTTCACCAGGCTGATTACAAAAAATATTTACTTTTGTAACAAGTCACAAAAATATAAGACATGATCAATAAGTTCACTAACTTAGTATTAACTAAGCTAGTTGCATTTACTTACCTAACCATTCTTCCTTGTTCTTTTCACTATAATTCTGAAATCTTTCATGCAACAATTAACAGATGGTCACATTCTCTCTATGAAAAACGAACTAAACCAATATTTAATATTTCATGGTGGAGAGTAGGGGGGATAAAAATTCCACCATTTATTCCCAACTACAGCAACTGTCAGTATTTGCTAATCCTGAAAATCATTCATATCCAACAAGGATGTGTTGAATTTCTAGTATCCAGCTATCATAAATTTAGTCTTATCTAAGTTTATCTAAGCATAAACTAACATAATCTATGGTTCAAATAAACTACACTGTGAAAACTTAGACAATCTAAGAGCCTTAAATCTACTTTCTTAACTAAAACTATCAATCTAGCTTGAATGCTGCATGTAAGCTAAACCACCTCTAATTGGTCCAAGTCCATTGTACTGGTTTTGGGTACTGTAATGAAAAGTCTAGTTTAGCTTAACATACCTTTATTGAATGTAACTGAAGAGTCTTGCCTTTTGGCTAAGAGACTTATTTATACAAATCATAAAACAGAGGAGGTAATTGGGTTGTCTTACCACATTCTCCCAAGTCTTGCTTTCTCCTAGTCTGACACGAAATCATCCAGGTGACTGGGTTTCATGACAATTCTCTGGTATCATCTTGGTGACAGCTGATCTGGGCTTTATTCTTTCTATACCATACCCTTTCTTTTATTGAAAAGGACAGTTATGTGCACTCTGATTTGTCTGCCCATTAATGCCGAAGGGCTCTGCTTTCTTCCTGCATGTGGAATGGATCTGTAACTGAGAAGCATTTTTAGTAAATACGCTTCTAGATTTTCAGTAAGTGGTGAGAATGCTTTTAACTCCATTTTCACCATTTGTACCATTCTTTCTGCAATGCCATTAGATTGTGGATGATACAGTGTTGTCTTGTATGGGATATATCCTGTTTCAACCACACACAAATTCTCATTGCAAAATTCAGGTGCATTGTTACTGACTACTCCATTACTTGATAATATTCTTAGCACTTGTTTTATTGTGGTGGCTTTTCTGTCTTTTACTTTGACCACCTCTAGTCACCCTGAATACAAATCCACTAATACTAAGAGCAATCCCCTATCTTTGATATGCACATGAACCATGTGGACCCTAACCCATGGCTCTGCTTTCTTGAACCATGAGTGAATTTTTCTTTGATTGTAATTTTTTATTTCCGCACATATTGGACATCTCTTAATATACTCCTCTATATCTTTTGAATGCCCTGGCCACCAAGCTTGTAATTTTAGTCTTTTTGCATTGCTATTATGCCACAATGCATGTCATCATGCACTCCTTTTAATATGTCCCTTCTCAGTGTTTGTAGAGCTACAATTATATCTCCATTGCATATTATGCAATTTTCTACTGTCAGTTTGTGCTTCATTCTTTAAAGGGCCACTCTGCTATCAAACAATTGCTCCATACATTATTTCTTATTCTCTCCACTATTTTGATTAATACTGGGTCTTGCTCCGTCTCTATTTTGAGTCTATTTAGAGGAAGAACATCCATTTCAACCCAGTGTATTATTTTGTTTTCTGTCGTTTCCTGTTTTCTTCAACTTCATTCATGAAATGCAATCTTGACAATGCATCTATGTGAGGGATAGTGTTCCCTTTAACATATATTATGTCAAAATCAAATGCCATAATCTTTATCACCCATCTCAAACTCCTTGACGATGTTACTTCTGGCAATTCTTTTCTCAGGTTAAATATGAATTTCAATGGTTTGTGTAGTCTGATTTTAATAAGAATTTCTTTCCTGCCAAAAAATTTTGTACCCTTTCCATGCTCCATATAATCGCCAATGCTTCTTTTTCAATATTCAAGTAGTTAATCTTGGCTGGTGTTAACCTTCTTGATATGTACATGATTGGGTGTTCTTCTTGCGATAAAATAGCAGCAATCACCTTTTCACTCACATCTGTGGTTAATGTTACTTCTTTTTGTGGATCAAAAACTTTTATTTTGGTTTGCTCCTCAGTATTTTCTTTACTGTTTCAAAAGTGATATTTTGCACCTGTGTCTAGTTAAATTGACTATTTTTCTTGCATAATTTTGCAAATGGCTCTATTACATCACTGTCTCTTGGAATGTATTTACTATAAAAATTTATCAGCAACAAAAAGCATTCTAACTCCTTTTTATTTGTTGAAGGAGCTATTTTTGTTATTTTCTTTGTTAATTTTTTGTCAGGTGATATCCCTTTTTTTGATATCTTCTTGCAGTCAAAACTACATTTGTCTTTGTTTATAGTCATGCCTGCCTTGTTCAACCTCACTAAAATTTGCTCTGTTTTATATTTAAATTCTTCTGATTCTTGCCCCTACACATATGTAGTAAATTATATTTTTTATTTCTCCTAATAAGACTTTTTCAATCGCTTTATGAAAAATATGACAATGTCTTTACCCCAAACGGTAGACATGTCTATCTTAGCAAGCCTATAGGGGTGTTTATTGTAGTTACTTTCTTGAATTTTTCATCAATTTCTATTTGGTTGTCTGCTGCCTTGAGATCAATTTTTGCAGTGTTCCATTTTTGCTAACTTGTGGCTCACAGTTTCAATATTTGGCAACAGAAAAGAGTCTTAACATATCTGGTGATTTACTCCTATTTAAATCCTTAAATCTATGTCAGGTTTCTTTATTGCTACTATCGGTGACGCCCAATTGCTACCACCTTGAGTCACTCTTTCTAGTATGCCTTGTTGTATAATTTTGTTTAACTTGGCCACAACCAAAAGGTAGGATATGAATTGTAACTTTTCTCGACACTATATATTTTGGGTGATAATTCTTTTAGTTAAATACTTGCTTTATAGCCTTTTTTAACATTCCAATTTCATTTTGTGCTTCCATGGAATTGAATAATTTTGCCATATCCACTTTTAACACAACAATTCCTAGTAATTCATGATCTTTTTCGCATTCTACCATTTTAAAACATGTATCCATTTCAAAATTGCCTTGAAATATACCCATTATTTTTATAGTTGTTCCATTAAATTGCTTCAATTGGATGTTGCTTTTTTTTAATTTAGGCTATCCCAATTTGATCCCAAAATTTTTTGGTATCAGCATGACTTCACTGCCTGTATAAACTTGCATGTTAAATATTTGGCCATTTATCTTTTTTCTCTCCTTATTTTGCGTATTCACTGTTAATATTTCAGCCTCTTCTCCTGAGGGGGTTGGTATTTTTTGTATTCTTTCTATTTTCTTTTCATATTTGTATCTTCTGAAAATGGTCTCCTTTTTTGCAATTTGAGCATACTTTTCCTAACGAGGGACATTTGTACTTGTCTCTCTCGTGATTTTTTCCACAGTATCTACATTTAATTATAGACTTGGTTGTGCTTGTCCTGTATGCCTCGAATTCTTCTGTTGGTTGATTAAATTCTTTAATCAACTAACTGTTGCAAAAATTCAACACTATCCTCCAAACCCATGTTACAACTTTGTAAAGCTTCCAGTATTTTTTGTTTGTGGTTTTGGTCTTGAAAACCTTCAATTATTCTAAGAAGAATTAATTCATCTTCTATGGCCATTTCCAGAGTTCCCAACTTTTCAAACTCACAGTACTTAACACATTCTTTTAATCTATGTAAGTACTGTACAATGGGCTCATTTGGTGCTTGTCTTGTCTCTAAAAACTTGATTCTTTCAGCAACGACCAATCTTTTCTTTGGTCTTATGTTCTTTTTTATAACTTTGACAATTTTTTCAAATGTCATTTCTTTTAATTCACTCAGGTAACACATTGTCGAAAATTTCTTCACCACTTCGCACCCAGCAGTAGAAATAAATAAATCTGTTATCTCGTTTTCTCCTCCTTCGGTCTTGGTATCTCTCAATTTTTTTACACTTGCAAATGCCACAAATGTTCTGATCCATGCCTTTATGTGTTCTGGATCTTCCAGCCCATTCAAGGATCCTATTGGCAACACCATTGTTATGTTTTTATTTCTCTCCGAGTAGTATCAATCGTAGCACAGTTCTCCACATTACGTTTAGCAAATGGGTTCGCTGATGATTGCCCTTTGTTCACCATCTGCTCTCTATGTTGTCATTCTCATTTGCATATGAGACTACAGTTATGTTACATCTCTTCACAAAAATTCCATCCAAAATGATCATGGCACTCTGGTAAGTTTTGCAGTGAGAAATATTGGTATATACGGATATGGAAACATGGTGCATTAGCAGGCTAAGTCTATCCGTAATAGGAGCAGATGAATTATTTTCCAGTGCAAGCAAGAATCCTTCAAATAATCATTTCCAATATTGCCGGGTGTCAGTAGAAGATGGGTCTGCAGTGTCCAGGTCGAAATGTTCTGGTTTAAGGTATTTGTCCATAATTATGTTCAATAAATTGTAATGAAAACTCAGAGTCTAGTTCAGCTTAATGTGGCTTTATTGAACATAACTGAAGAGCCTTGCTATTTTGACTAAGTATGTTTATTTATACAAATCATAAGACAGGGAATGTAATCCGGTTGTCTTACCACAGGTGCTCATTTTGAAATTCATTGATCAAATTAGGTTTGACAAATTCATGAAAGTTTTTAGATCCCAAAAAATTTATATACATTTCCTGTTGCTTCTTTGGTCTAAATTGGGATCAATGATAGAATTCTAATTACTTTAAAAAACTACCTACCTCTTGTAGAAAAAACAATGGTCATAAGTGGGGGGTAAAAAAGTGCAGTACTTGCCAGCAGGCCAGCTGTTTTTTCTTCTTCGGTCACCTCAAGGAAATGGATTGTGCGACTCTTTCTCAGCTGTTACACTGAGCAGTTGTGAAACTCAGTCGCGAGAAGAAAAAAAATTCCATTTCTATTTACATGTATTTATAATTAATTAACCCAGCTTTAATTATTTAATCTCATAGTCAGTTGTCCACTTAGGTGGATGTCACTCTGAGATGTTCATGGCACTACTACATCTTTTAGTCAATCAGTCTTCCCATCATCCAACAACCTAAATCCAGAGTAGACATCAACTCAAACATTGCATGAGAAATGAATATTATTTACCCTTTGTCTTCTTCCCATTGACCTATACAAGAAACATGTGGAGGGTTTACCCACATCCCATCTCCGGTCTATGCAGATGATTGATCACTGTGTGTGTGTGTGTATATATATATATATATATATATATATATATATATATATATATACACACTAGCTTAAAAACCACTTTATTGTGCAGCATTTAAGCTAGCTCCTACAGAGAGCTCTTGATTGGGCCTTCATCACTATAGGTAGGGGAGTAGTAGATGAGATAGGCAACAATAAACTACAGAGGAACTCGAAATTGATCACTGCATTTAAGTATTGCATTAATATCAAGCTTACCTTTTAATAGTTCATAGATAATTCTTCTGCCACCACTTAATTTAAAGACAATTTGGTGTACATAGGTCCTTATTTTCTATACAAACACTTATTTTTATTTCACTGGTATTAACAATTAATTTTGATTATTCCCAAATTTATTTCCAAGTTCTTTCCAAATTCTTTTATTTCCAAATTCTTATTATACAAAAAAATTTATCACAAAAAATCACATAAAAAAATTACCAAAAACAATCACAGTAATGAAAACTTGGGAATCAAAAATTTCTGGATCTGGCCCAGAATGTTTAATTTACTCAGAGTCAGCCTGATCCCAAAATGGTATATGTTGGGCTAAGGCCTCTTGGAGTAAAGTTGTGGTGACACAATGACTTTCGCATTTATTATATAGAAGACAAAAAGAAAACTTTTCTTTACCAACACATTTCATCCCTTAAGGAACTTTATCAAAGTTAATGTATCAAAAAGATCTTTTACATTAGGCTGTAAGTGTCAGCATGTGAAAGAAAAATAGTTAATCTGGTGTTTGGAATATAAAACCACAGATGGGTCATGAGTGTGGCCCCTCAAGGGTTTTATTTTCATACCTCAGTTTGGTGGCAAATGCACTAATAAGTATTTTCCAGCCTGGCAACACTTTGGTAGCACTTCTGATCTAGTGTTTAAAAGTTTTAGATTCAGGGTATGATATTATAGCTAGCTTTTCTTTTTCAAAGAACTTACAAAATTTGTTACCACTTTTATAACCAGTAGTGCCATTTTTTAAAATGATATCCCATTTATTTGAATTGGGCTCTCTACATTTTTGCTTTGTTTCCCACAAATAATGTGGTATTATTTTTATATCTCACATTTATCTTCTCATATTTCATTTTTTAAATTTATTAACAGCATTGGAGGATATGAACCATTTTATGCTCCGACTGATGAGAAAATCTTTGCTAGAATCCTTCGCAATCAGTGGAAATTTGACTCTCCATTTTGGGATAACATCAGTAGTAATTGCAAAGTAAGATTCATTAAATTTTCAAATAAAATCTAAAATGAATCTATCATATATATTCTAAAATTGATATTACTTTTTGTATGTACAAAATTCTTGAATAAGTTGTTGAACAGGCTAAGATATTATGATGAGAAAGAAAAGGAAAAGTCATCTACACTCCTGTAATTTATAAGTCAACCACACCTCTTTTTTGGCATAAAAAAAAAAAAAAGGAATAAAAAAACAAAAACAAAAGAGACAGCAGGAGGAAAAAAAAAAAGGAATGGAAATAAATAGACACACACATATATATATATATATATATATAAAATCATGGCTTTAAGTTGCTCTCTTGAAAGGAGTGTGCTCTTGAAGCAAGCTCTTCTTTGATGGCACCAAGGAGAAGAGGGCCCCTTTTTTTTTTCACATAATGAAATACTTTAAAACTGTCTGCATTTTTTCTTTTAATTTGATTCAAAGATAAAGATTAAATTTTTGGGGCAGACAAATTGCTACACTTTAAGAAACTTTAAGCTTTGTTGGCTGGGTTTCTATCTTCATATGAGTTTGCATGTCAGTGTCAGTTATATATATATGTGTGTGTGTGTGTATATATATATATATATATATATATATATATATATATATATATATATATATATATATATGAGTGTCATTTCATTTACAAATAATAAAGTTGTTTTTGTTTTCATAAATAATTGAAATGACAAATGTTAATTCAGTTTTCTTTTTTATTTAAAAAAAATAGACACTTAACAGAAGAAACTCTTGTTAAATTAACTTTTGTAATTTGATAAAATAAAATTGAACAATGCTGAATTTGATTCTTGTAATATTTTTTTAAAATTAAATTTCTAAAGATTTTCTACCCCCAACCTACTTGCTTTTCATCAGCACACATAATAAAGAAATAAATTTGAAGGCAGATGAGGAACAATAAACTCTGTGGATTAGGTGAAAATACTGTTGAGAATTTGTTACGGTAATATTACAACATATCAGTGGAGAGAGAAAAGGAGTGCACTCTTTTTTTTCTGGAGTGTAAACAGGAGCTGGAGCAGCTCCTTTTTTATGAGAGGAGGGAAATGCACTCCATTTTGGGGTGTAGGAGCTGGAGCTGCTCTAGAATTTTATTAGAATGTAAACCTCTGTACATAACCTTTTAACTGATTTCTCTTTTTTTCTGGAGTTGTAAGGTTCAGGCCATCACTTTGATTTACACAAAAAAATGAACAAAACAAAATACAATGTTACTTGCACTCTTCCATTTCCTTGTATCCCCTTCCATGCTTTCACTCTTCTTCCCTTTTCTATACCCACATGACATATTCAATAGACAATCAAAACTTTTTCCACATACCCCTTTATTTCTTCAACCATTCTCCTATAATGCAATCCCCCTTGCAGTTTGTTACATTTTCTACTTCCACAATGGCCTTTTAGCAGGAAAAAAGGTAAGTTTACATTACTTCCCCCCCCCACTCTTCCTTCACACCACAGATGTAACAAATTATTACAATATTTACTGGTTGAATATTTACTGTTTATCGCTTTCCATGATGGATACAAACCCAAGGAAAATTACATGAATTGATGCATACATGCATCAGAATATGAAGCTTAGATACAAATCATGAGTTTAACCAGTAATTTCTACAATATTCTAGAACTACTCATAGTTGTTAAGAACATTTGTTTCAGTAAGAGTAAATATAGCTATTCCTGATTTGTTTTTATTGTTTATTAACCTGTCATTTAGAATGGTGTCTATTTTTAACAGGACTTGGTGTCAGCACTGCTCGTGAGAGATCCAGCAAAACGAATGTCAGCCCCTGAAGTACTTAAGCAACATTGGGTCATGGGAATAGCTGCTAAAGAAGAGCAAATTGTTGGAGCAACAGAAAGATTGAAGAGTTTTAATGCAAGACGCAAACTGAAGGTAAAGTTTGACATTTTGTGTAGAAAATATATTTTAATTATTGTAAGACACTGATTTTCTGTGAAATCAGATATAATGGTCAATATTCCTATTGTTATAAAAGGATCATACTGTTATATATATATATATATATATATATATAGTTCAATTAGATCTCATTTAAATATTCATGGAGACTTACTAGACTATTCGTAACATACTTGTTGACAACACAAATATAATAGCAACATCTACATGCACAAAAGGCTAAAAATAATGGAAGCCTTATTAACAACAACAAAAAAAAACACTCAATAGTATCAACTATGAACATGGACACAATATCCTGACAGTGTTTTGTAAATGAGAGCATTATATAAATACATACAAACTATTTCTTGTTAACAGTTAATATATTTCAACCTTGAAAATGGCGAAATTTATAGCCGAAAGCACTCGGATAAAAAGTACATTCAAACAGTCTTTATATAATTTATCATCTGAAAAGAAAAAAATTATTAGATTACATGAGAAATTTCATAAAAGTACCTTGTCTGTCGTATTCAATGAAATGTGCATGAAAGAAGGATTGCTGCCTAAATACACAAATAAATATATATATATATATATATATATATATATATATATATATATATATATATATATATATATATATAGTTTCCCCTAGAAGAGAAATGCAGGTTTGAATCTTGCCAGAAGGCATATTTTCTTTAAGATTCAAGTGTACAGGTCAGTAGTTATAGATTTACAGTTTTTAAAAAAAAAAAAAAAAAAAAAAAAAAATTGTTTACTCAAACATGTCCATAAATCCATTTAAAAATAAATATATATATTTGTCCCCCCCCCACTGTGTGTGTGTGTGTGTGTATATATATATATATATATATATACACACACACACACAGTGGGGGGGGGACAAATATTCATGCACATATAAATTTTTAATTTATTGTATTTCCAACTAATGAATAAACATTTCATATAATTAACTGTACACAAATGCATAATAACTAAATATACATAGAAAACAGAAAAAAAATTTAATAGAAATAAATCCCATTTACCCATTTTAAGAGGTGAAAAATTATTCATACAATACTAAAAAGAATGCATAATCTTCATTTAATGCTTTGTAGAAGAGCTATTATTTACTTCTACAGCAACCAACCACTTTGTTTAGTTCTTAATGATTTGCAAATTTTAGTTGGTATTTTGTTCCATTCTTCTTTGCATATGGTCTTCAGATCCAGGATGTTTGTTGGAGCTCTCGATTGGATTTGAATTTTCAAATAACACCACAGAATCTTGATTGGGTTTAAATTGCGTACTGACTTGGCCATTTCAGGATATTTACATTATTTTCAGCAAGCCATTTCTTTGTAGATTTTGCAGTGTGCTTAGGATCATTATCTTATATATACGAAGAAGAATGGAACAAAATACCAACTAAAATTTGCAAATCATTAATTAAGAACTAAACAAAATGGCTGATTGCTGTAGAAGTGAATAATGGCTCTTCTACAAAGCATTAAATGAAGATTATGCATTCTTTTTAGTATTGTACGAATATGTTTTCACTTTTTTCAATTTAATGGGATTTATTTCTATTAAATAAATATTTTTTGTTTTCTATGTATATTTAGTTATTCATCTGTGTACAGTTGTGACGGGTACACACCTGGCCCAGGGTCGAATCCTTTGGTTACGGCGCCAACTGTGACGTCGCTCCTCCTGGTCGCTCCTCCTGGTTCCAAGCGTGCCGCTCCAACCTCTTGGTTAGATGATCACCAGCCTCGCCCTTCCCAACCCGCTTCCAATACCTGGTTGCTAAAGCAACTGTACTGATCTCCGGTCTGTCTACCCACGCTGTGTTTAGATCTTAGACAGACGGGACCAGCAGGGATTGGGCCGTATGCAAGTTGAGTCCGACGGGGGTGGCAAAACACAAGTAAAAGAAAAAAAAAACTCACGAGACAAAAATTACTGATAAAAAAAAAAGGGTGACAACCTTTTATATCTAATGTCCGTCACATAAAGAAAAATTGTTCTCATTCCCGACCCGCTCTGTGGACCATGGCACCAAGCTTCTATCATACAACTTAACGATTTCGAATTGTCTACTCTCTAGAATTGTGTATGTCGGAGTGTGGTTTAGTTCGACACTGGGGCTAATTTCTATCAATCATTCGCAGTTGATTCTTCTCTTCGACTTGAGTTGTATTTCTTCACTTCGATCTGGTTGGGTCGAATTCTGTTCTCGGCTGGGCTTGATTTTAACTTCTTCTTCTTCTTCTTCCGTCCAGTAACTCTTTGGCCTTGTCTTCGACTTGGCTGCAACTTCTCCGCGGCTTTTGAGTAATCTTCTTCTTCGTCGACTTAGATAGAACTTCTCTTGTCTTTGACTTGGGCCGGAAGGATTTCTTGTTTTCGACTTGGGCTGGAAGGATTTCTTGTTTTCGACTTGGGCTGGAAGGATTTCTTGTTTTCGACTTGGGCAGGAAGGATTTCTTGTTTTCGACTTGGGCTGGAAGGACCCCCAGCCGCAACCCCCCCGCCGTCCGAGGTGATCTCTTCTCACTGCCATCCTGGGCTGAACTCATTTTTTTTGTCGATTGGGGTCCTGCTTTTATTGACGCCGCAGCAAACCGGGGTGGGTCTGTCGGCGTCAGGGCTCTCTCGATAATCCCAAAAGTCGCATTAGTTCTGATTTCCCATTATCGCTATTATTTTCACCCCTACTTCCTCACAGTGCCTCTGGGGGGAAGACGCATACCCATCTCTCCCGGTCTCTCGTATGTCAGGTGACCGTTTTCGACCAATGGTTCTTGATCGAGCATTCTCCCTCCTCTTTCCGCATATCACGTGACCGCTTTCGGCTAATGAGACTGTGGTGGGACGCCTCCCGTCTCCAATCGGGTGTGGCTTACATCGTTCTTGTTCTAAAAAAACAAAATCTAATTTGGCCTTTTTCACACGTACGAAAAATGATAATCTTGGTTTTTTTCTCACCTGGGTTCTGTCAAAACAGCCTGCCACTAATTAGATGTGACTTCAGGAAAGAATATTGGCGCTATCTGTGAGCCGAGACAATCGTTTTCTTTCCTTCTTTGTTTTTGGTCAGACCTGATAGTCAAAAATCTTAATTATCTGAATTGAAAATGTCTCCACTTCATCATCGTGGGGTTCCAATTTTTAACAGGTCAGAATCTGTATACAGTTCCACCGGTCACCTCCTCAACACAAAAGACACCTTTCCTCCGATTAAAATTTCGTTTTCATTGTTCAAAAAAAATCTTTATTGTTTCAGCCAACCTTAACAAAACTTCCATCCTACGCGGACACGGAATTAGTTCAAGTGCTTGACCTGATAATTTTGACACTTGTTAGGTGCTGGTCGCATGTGTGTGTTTTCGCTTATGACCGGGTTTTGTTTTATCTATTCCTCTCTCTCTTTCTTTTTATTATTTTTTTTTTTCTTCTTCTCTTTGGATCGCCTAAATACAGTTAGAGAATTATTCTCAAAACTCAATTATTCTTCGTTTCTAAATAACTAACAACTGGTTAATAAACCGAATAAAAATTAAATCATATTTCTATGAATATCTCTTTTTAGTCTTTCTAAAAATGCAGGGTGCCACAATCCTCCCCTAACCGATTTGTCATTTACCCGTAAATGACACCTAAACCCAATTACATCATTTAACATGCACCATGCATTTGTCTCATCCAATTCTATTCTACTTTCTTACATGCAAGGGTAATGTTCTTTTCACCTTCTTTTGTTCTACATGCAATGTAATGTTCCTTTCATCCTTTTTTTTTTTCTACATGCAATGTAATGTTCTTTTCATCTTCTTTTGTTCTACATGCAATGTAATGTTCTTTTTCATCTTTTGTTCTACATGCAATGTAATGTTCTTTTCATCTTCTTTTGTTCTACATGCAAGGGTAATGTTCTTTTTCATTTTTTTTTTTTTTTTTTTTTTTTTTTTTTACATGCAAAAGTAATATGTGCGTGTGTCTGTGGGTGCAGATGTGTTTACTATGGTTTGTTCTTCTTGGTCAATGTTTTCCTCTCCGCTGTGGGAGGTTTTTCCGCCGCACGTGGTGGTCTCACGCCAGCCTCCTCCGTTGGTCTTTCAGCAATTTCTTCGCCCGTCCTGTCTGAGCGAGGAACACTGCTCGGCATCTCCCTCTCGAGTTGCTGCACGCTCACTAGATTGTCGTTCGCTAATCTCCTCTTACTCTTAACCTTCCATATTAATACACCCCCGATGGCTATAACTAGGAATGTACCCATTACTATTGACCAACTTATCGCGATCTGCTCATCGTCTTCCCAAGCCACACCTTCGTTTCCCAACGCACTTAACTTGTCTCTCAATTGATCCATATCGATCTTTTCTATTGGCTTCATTAATACTGGCATCTTATTTAAGGTAACATTAGAGAATCTCTTCACTATCGGCTCCCATAATTCTGTACAATTGACTAAGCCTCTACCAATCATCTCTATGATTGAATCTTTCTCTTCATATCTTTCTTCTTCCTGGTAATAGGGGGGTAAGGAAATGGATATTCCAACCGCCGAACATCCCATGGGTAGCGTCACCAGGGATAACGGTGGTCTTATTCTTAATGTCCTTGTGGACTCTCCCCCACATACCCTAGACAAGCTGATATGTCTCTGTGTGGCTACTGCCCACACCCCGTCTGAAACACTGATAGCTTGTGGTAATGCCGTGTTTGTTAATACCTCCACTTGGCAGATTCTTTTGATTCCTTCCCTTTTCCCATCAAACAATTCTAGTATGCACATTCTGCGATTACCAGTTTTATAGATAGGGCTTAACGAGGTACAAGTCCCTAGAGCATCATCTCTACACCTTCCAGCTTCTTCAGCTGATAGCAACATGAATTTCGTTCTCCCCGAATTTAAAGCTATGTAGTCTGCTTCCACCTTGTACCTTGCTATCATTCCTAAACCTTGATCTCTTCTGGGGTAGGGGATGGGTAAGTTTATAACCTGGTATATCTCGAATACACTCTCGCTATCTAACAATGGAACAGATATCACAACCAATAGTCGCCTATTTTCTAACAAGGTCACACATCCTAGTGCATTATAATATTTCCACAATTCTTTGGTGGGGTCCACCGGCAGCCTTAAATGGTGGGGTAACTCGGCCTGTATTCCGAGTAGCGCTTCCCTTAGGTGACCTGGGTTTACTATGCTTGGGGAGAGGTGTCCTAATGACAGCATGTCTAATTGCGCCCTCACGTGTTCCAGTAAGGTCGTCAACGACTGACTCGTTTGTCGTACCTTATTCGTAATTGTCATCAGCTGGAAATATTTTTGCATGAATCCGCTCATTTCCTGTAATTCAATCATTACAGTTTCTGTATTATTAATTACCTCTTGTCTCAACCTCGCCAGGTTGTCTATTAACCAATTGATTCTGGCTCTATTTTTGGACACCTCTAACCTTGTCACATTTAATATTGTCACACTCTCCCTTGCCACCTGGGCAAGCGTCCTCTGGTTTACCTCCACTTCTCCCAGTTTCCTTCTTATGAATTTAACGTCATCTTCAGTCACTATTCCAAACAGGACACTCAATGCCTTTCCCACAATCGGGACTACGGATCTCCTTTCCCGCGTCTGCAGTAACTCTATTCCCTGCAGGTAGTTTTGCATGTCTTTCCATTGAGCCTCTATCATAGTGGCTTCTGATTCTAGGGAGTGCAATAAACTGAGATACCCTTTTTGCTTGGGATAATCTTGTCCTACTTTCAACCGGGCTGCATCCAGTTGCGTTAGCTCGTTTCCTAACTTATTTAGTAGCGACTCATACGGGTTCAAATCTATCACGAATGTGACCAACCACTTAGACCTGGTTATTATTACTTCGCTCGTTTTTTTAAAAATGGTGTTTCGGCTGCGCTTCCCAGCTTCCGCCATCGTCACCATCAGCGTGGCTACCACCATCATCGTCATAACCAACCCTTTCATCTTGATCATTCCTGAAAGGTAACGAAATTCTTTTGTTGTTATTCTTCACAACTACTTCGTGTCGCTCAACTCATCACTCAATTATTTTATAACTTCTTACTAAGTTCAGCTCTTCCCTCCTCTAACTAACCTCTAGCGGACAGAATGGTCCGGTCAGGTGTGCGTGGCGCCCACTCTAAAGGTTGTACTTCATGACACCACTGGTGATCAATCAACAATGCCAATGATCTTCTCCCGTCCCTCGTGAGGTGCAGCCCGCGACTCCATCCCCTCCACTCACATCTACCATAGTCAGCCAATAGGATTTTGGATGAGCCAGTGTCGTTATCTGTCGACACTAAATGCTTGTATTCTGCACAGCCCTTTTGTTCTACTGAGATTTGGGGTTCTTCTCCCTCCCTGATCTCATCTTCTGAGGTGATTCCTGTTCAACCTCTAACCTTCTTTCTGTGTCTAACTTCCGTCCAGGAGGTTTTTTTTTTTTTTTTTTTTTTTTTTGTCCTCTTCTTCATCTCCTGATTCTTCTTTCTGTTTAGAGTCTTCGCCTTGAATGTCCTCAATACCTTTCGACTCTATGTCTAAATTTCTCCTGTTCCTTTCCTTGAGCTGGGAAAGGGGTATTTGATCCTCCTCCTCCCACTCGCTGGATCCTTCGTCCTGTTCAGGGTGCCTCTTTTTAGAGCCTTCGACTGCTTGATTGGACCTCCTCGTCTTTTTCTTCCTTTTCTTCGGACATGGGGGTGTGATGGCGATCCCACGGGGTCTTCTCTGTACCGATTCAGTCGACGACTGAACATCGCCAATCCCCGCTGAGGGTTCCAACTCTGTCACTCGGACTGCTTCGTTTATCTGGCCAAGTCGACCTATCTCCGCATCCTCCTCGGAGTCTTCTTCCGTTTCCATTTCTTCCGGTTCAACCAGAGTTACTTTCCTTTTCCTTGTCTTCTTAGGCCTCGGCTCGCTCATTTCCAGGTTAGCTATTTCAGCCTTCTTCAGATCATTGGCATGAACCCTCCTCGCTCGTCCTGCCACTTGATCCCATATTACATATGATACTGGGCCCGTCTGCTCTACTATCCGGTAGTACGGTTCCCATCTTTGGTCCAGCTTTCCCTCTCTCTGGTGGATTTTATAGTAGACAGGGTCTCCAACCTTCAATTCTACTACCTTTCTTTCAGCATTCACCCTCTCATTTCTTTTCTTCTGGGCCCTCTTTATTCTTCTTCTGGCCTGTACAAATATCTTATGTTGCTGTTCCAGCAATAGTTGATGATGATCTTCTCCCATATACCTTCTTCGGGGCTTCAGTAGGTTATCCACAGGCAGGACCACGTCTCTGCCAAACAACAAAAAGTAAGGAGAAAATCTGGAGGTTTCGTTTATCGTAAACCTCACGGCCGCCAGAGCCTGCATCAAATACAAGTCCCAATTTCCAGTGTTTTCTCTGACCAGCTTGGCTAATACATCTCCCAAGGTTTTATGAAACCTTTCCACTTTAGCATTTCCCTGGGGGTGATATGGGGATGTTTTTATGTGCTCTACATTCAAACCTGTCAAAACTTCTCTCATGATGCTGTTCACATTCTCCGTGCCATTGTCTGTTACCAATTGCACAGGGGCACCATACCTAGGGAAGATTTCACTTATTATCAACCCGGCCACAGTTCTGGCCTTCTTGTCTGGTACTGCAAATGCTTCAGGCCAATTTGTTAGCCAATCGACAAAACTCACTATATAGTTGTTTCCTTGTGCAGTTTCTCCATATGGTCCTGATACATCCATACTCACCTTCTCGAAGGGAAAGTTTGGTACGTCTGTTTCCTCCAAGGGTGCCATTTCCTGCCTTCTGCTCTGCGACTGGCACACTACACAACTCCGAACATAGTTAGTGACCTCTCCGTACAGTTTGGGCCAATAGTACTTTCTTCCTATGAGATCACATGTCCTATCAATTCCCATGTGACCCAACCTCTCGTGGCACTGCTCCAATATCTCTGGTCTTAAACTTTTGGGCACATACAACTTGGGCTTGACTTCTTCATCCCTGCCTGAGAGATAATACAGCCTTTCCTCTATTATGGCATACTTGGTGGTCTCTCCTGCCTTCACCTTCTCTCTCAGAGCAGCTATTTCACTGTCTGCTTGCTCCTTCTCAATTCCTTCTGTCCAGTAGGGATCGGTTATTATCTGGGCGTCCCCTTCTTCGTCCGATTCTAAGATAGGGCGATCTTTTAGCTTATTAGAGTTAATTACTCCTATTCTATAGGCTTTATCATCTACTCCCTGTTCTACCTTTACAGATCTTTCTTCCAGTTGTTTCGGTATTCTTGAGAGTAAATCTGCGCACGTGTTTTCCTTTCCTGCCAAATACTCTATCTTACAGTGGTAGCCACTTAACTTAAGTGCCCACTGTTGAATTTTCTTATTATTTGTCCACTCTGCCTGCAATAGGTACTGCAAAGGTTTGTGGTCTGTTTTTATAGTAAAGACCGCACCATTTAAATAGTAGTCCAGTTTTTGGAGAGCATACATGATGGCATATGCTTCTCTTTCTATTACTGGCCACCTCTGTTGTGTCTCTGAGAGCTTATGGGAGAGGAAGTATATCGGTACTTCCTCTGGTATGCCAGGCACTGGTCCTTCCTTATCAGGACACGGCTGGGTAAGTACTGCCCCTACACACTGCTCACTGGCATCCGTGTATAATATCATGGGCTTGCTGAGGTCTGGGTACGTCAGCAGTGGGACGGTTGTCAACTGTCCCTTTAGCGAATCAAATGCTCGTTGACAGTCCTCTGTCCACTTGAACCTAGCGTACTTCTTCGTCAGGGCTACTAGTGGTATGGCAATTCTTGAAAATGCCAGGACGAAGCGTCGGTAGTAGCCTATAGCTCCTATAAAACCTCTTACCTGTCTCACTGTCTTAGGCTCTGGCATTTCCCTTATGACCTTTACCTTATCCATGTCGGGTTTAATACCGTCTCCGTTTATGACGAAGCCTAAATACCTAGTTTCTTCCTTCAGAAACTGACACTTTGACAATTTTAATTTTAATCCGTGTTTCCTCAACCTTCCCAACACCTGTCCTAAATGAAAAAAGTGTTCTTCCACTGTCTCCGAAAATATCAAGATATCGTCCAAATACGCCATGGCAAAGCTCTCGTATCCTCCTAACACTATTGACATTAGCTGTTGGAAGACTCCCGGGGCATTAGCTAGACCGAATAGCATCACCCTGAACTGAAACAGTCCCAGGTGACACGCAAATGCGGCCTTCTCCTTGTCAGCCTCATCCAGGGCTACTTGCCAATACCCGGACCTCAAGTCCAACGTAGAGAAGTACTTTGCCTTCCCTAATAATGCCAAAATGTCGTCTATCAATGGCAATGGCACCGCCAACGGCTTCGATATAGAATTTAGCTTCCTAAAATCTACACAGAAACGATGCCCGCCATCTTTCTTACCTACTATTACTATTGGGAAGCTCCAAGGGGAGATCGATCTTTCGATCATCCCAGCTTCCAACATTTCCTCTACTGCCTCTTCTACAAGTGGTCTTTTATGTATAGGTGTCCGGTAGGGTTTCAATTTCACAGGGGGGTGGTCTCCGGTGTCGATTTTCATTTCGATTGTGTGGGTCTGACCTAGCTCCTTGTCTGACTGGGCCACCACATCTCGATTGTTCCTTAACAGACCCCCCACTCTGGTTCTAAATTGATCCGGTGCTAATATATCCTCATCTAAGATTCCCTCTGTTTGCTCTACTAGCTTCCTTCGTTCCTCCCCGAATCTCACCCGACTCAGAGTTCGTAGGGGAAGTGCTCTCCCTATCTTCTCCCCTCTTCTAACCTTTATAGTCTTTTGGGCCTGGTTCACCATCATTATGGGCACCAACTCGGCTGCCTCCACTACCGTTTCGCACAGGGTTACCTCGTTATCTTCTAGGCCCTTTCCTTCTACAGGGACCAACTGCAGGGGTCCTCTCCATACCCTTTTTCCTGACATTAACCTACCCTTTCCCGACACTGCGGTTCTAGGAGGTAACTTTACATCTTCCTCCACCACTATGGTTATCTCTTCCTCTGGTGGGCATCCCAATGGCGTTCTCTCGCCGTTCACCACCAACACAGTAGGATTAAACTCAATCTGGGCCCTCTGGCTCCGGAGCCAATCTTCTCCCAAGATTGCCTCCGTACACAGGTCGGGGGTTACGTAAAAATTTTGGGTGCTTTTTACTTTCCCAATCCTCACCGGGAGCCTCACCATCCCTTTTATCTTCAGGGGGGCTCCATCTGCTTGCGTGATCTCTATGTCCGCTTCCCGTAACCTTCTCTTCCGTTTCACCCGCCTGTATGCTTCCTCTCTCATCAATGACACAGATGCTCCTGTGTCCACCAGAGCCCTCATCTCCCTACCCCCTATCTCTGCTCTACAGGATAGTTCTTTCTCTTGCGTTAGCGAAGAGAACACTTGAGCTTTCTTCTTCCTGGGTCTCCACCCTTGGGTCAACCCAGCCATGGGTGCCGGTAGTAATAAATCACCTTCATTTTTCTCATGAGGTGGAGTTCTGCGCCCCCTGCACCTGGGCGACCCCGGCCGGACCTCTCCCGGTCTCCCGCGTTCGTTTCTAAGGATACAGTTTCTCTTCAGGTGTCCTGGCCTCCTGCAAAACCAGCACCTTCTTGTTGGACAGCTTGCCGCAAAGTGGCCCGCCCGACCACATGTCCAACATTTTGCTCTTTTCCTTTTCAACTGGGTTGGCCTTGTGTCTATTCCCGGGGGAACCCGTCCTCTATTCAAGCGGTTCGCCCGTCCACTGGTCCAAGTTTTTATTTCTCTTCTTTTTAACTGGGCCACCCTCCCTCTTAATTCCGGGGTGGCCCGCTGGCTTTTCCCTGGGCCGGTCTCTTGGGCTCAGCCTTCTTTGTTAATATCGGTGGGGCACCCTTCCTCAGCCCGCACCACTTGGCCAGGTGTCCTTTCTTACCACACCTGGTGCATCTGTCCTGATCGAAGTCTGGGGGTAACCCCCACTTCGTCGGACATTCCGCCGCCCTGTGGTCCTCGTGCCCACAGGTCCAGCAGACCAGCCCGTATCAACCCGGCGTGGGCTTATAAAAGCCATGCCTGGTTGACCATGCTTTTCTATTGGGGTCCTCCTCCCATAATTCTGCCCGATCCACCTCATCCTTAACCCTCTGATTTCACGCGGGGGGTCTTCCGCCTACCCCCCTCTTTCCAGCCTCCTGACTTGGCATCTGCTTCTTCCCACACCTCTTCACTTTATCCCACACGCCCTGGCTCTCCCTGGCCAGCTCCACCGCTGCTGACAGTCTGAGCGGTCCTTCCTTCAGTACGTCGTGACGAACACGCTCGTCGCTCAGCGCCTCTATATACAGGTCCGCCAGTTGGGCCTGCATAACTGCATTATCCCTGACCACTTCAGGGAATGCCAATGATGATAGCTTCCCCGCTCGGGTCCCTAATTCTCCCGGGGTTTCATCCCGTAGCTGTGTCAGTTTTAAAAGGGCCCTCATGGCCTCTATGGCCGTACCTTCGTCGGCGAACTCTTTGGTTAGCAGTCTTTTTATCTCTTCCCAAGACAAGCAGGGTTGATTTTCCAAGAGCCCCCTCACGAACTCAGACGCTTTTCCCTTTGTGGCATCGTATGCCAAATACAGGGTTTCTTGGTCCGAAAGCTCGTAGATGATTCGGCTCTTCTCAAGGATTGCCAGCCAGTTTTTAAACTCCTTCCCGCTGCCATCAAATACTGGGACCCTCGGTCCACCTAACAGCTTCCTTAAATCCACTGACAACCCCCGCCTTACTTCCTCTTCACCCCCCACTGCTCTATCCGAATCATAGTCCGACATGTCTACAGAGAAAGACAATCTATGCAGCAACAATCGAGGTTGGGAAATAAAATAAGGTGTCCTACCTTGCAGACGATTCTGTTCCTGTTCCTTTCGGTCCCGGTCGTTTTGAGTTCTATTTGAATTTTCAGCAACGGCGGTCGATCGATGTGACGTGACGCGGCTGTCTCAGGGTTGATCCTGGTCACTGGCACCAATTGTGACGGGTACACACCTGGCCCAGGGTCGAATCCTTTGGTTACGGCGCCAACTGTGACGTCGCTCCTCCTGGTCGCTCCTCCTGGTTCCAAGCGTGCCGCTCCAACCTCTTGGTTAGATGATCACCAGCCTCGCCCTTCCCAACCCGCTTCCAATACCTGGTTGCTAAAGCAACTGTACTGATCTCCGGTCTGTCTACCCACGCTGTGTTTAGATCTTAGACAGACGGGACCAGCAGGGATTGGGCCGTATGCAAGTTGAGTCCGACGGGGGTGGCAAAACACAAGTAAAAGAAAAAAAAAACTCACGAGACAAAAATTACTGATAAAAAAAAAAGGGTGACAACCTTTTATATCTAATGTCCGTCACATAAAGAAAAATTGTTCTCATTCCCGACCCGCTCTGTGGACTATGGCACCAAGCTTCTATCATACAACTTAACGATTTCGAATTGTCTACTCTCTAGAATTGTGTATGTCGGAGTGTGGTTTAGTTCGACACTGGGGCTAATTTCTATCAATCATTCGCAGTTGATTCTTCTCTTCGACTTGAGTTGTATTTCTTCACTTCGATCTGGTTGGGTCGAATTCTGTTCTCGGCTGGGCTTGATTTTAACTTCTTCTTCTTCTTCTTCCGTCCAGTAACTCTTTGGCCTTGTCTTCGACTTGGCTGCAACTTCTCCGCGGCTTTTGAGTAATCTTCTTCTTCGTCGACTTAGATAGAACTTCTCTTGTCTTTGACTTGGGCCGGAAGGATTTCTTGTTTTCGACTTGGGCTGGAAGGATTTCTTGTTTTCGACTTGGGCTGGAAGGATTTCTTGTTTTCGACTTGGGCAGGAAGGATTTCTTGTTTTCGACTTGGGCTGGAAGGACCCCCAGCCGCAACCCCCCCGCCGTCCGAGGTGATCTCTTCTCACTGCCATCCTGGGCTGAACTCATTTTTTTTGTCGATTGGGGTCCTGCTTTTATTGACGCCGCAGCAAACCGGGGTGGGTCTGTCGGCGTCAGGGCTCTCTCGATAATCCCAAAAGTCGCATTAGTTCTGATTTCCCATTATCGCTATTATTTTCACCCCTACTTCCTCACAGTGCCTCTGGGGGGAAGACGCATACCCATCTCTCCCGGTCTCTCGTATGTCAGGTGACCGTTTTCGACCAATGGTTCTTGATCGAGCATTCTCCCTCCTCTTTCCGCATATCACGTGACCGCTTTCGGCTAATGAGACTGTGGTGGGACGCCTCCCGTCTCCAATCGGGCGTGGCTTACATCGTTCTTGTTCTAAAAAAACAAAATCTAATTTGGCCTTTTTCACACGTACGAAAAATGATAATCTTGGTTTTTTTCTCACCTGGGTTCTGTCAAAACAGCCTGCCACTAATTAGATGTGACTTCAGGAAAGAATATTGGCGCTATCTGTGAGCCGAGACAATCGTTTTCTTTCCTTCTTTGTTTTTGGTCAGACCTGATAGTCAAAAATCTTAATTATCTGAATTGAAAATGTCTCCACTTCATCATCGTGGGGTTCCAATTTTTAACAGGTCAGAATCTGTATACAGTTCCACCGGTCACCTCCTCAACACAAAAGACACCTTTCCTCCGATTAAAATTTCGTTTTCATTGTTCAAAAAAAATCTTTATTGTTTCAGCCAACCTTAACAAAACTTCCATCCTACGCGGACACGGAATTAGTTCAAGTGCTTGACCTGATAATTTTGACACTTGTTAGGTGCTGGTCGCATGTGTGTGTTTTCGCTTATGACCGGGTTTTGTTTTATCTATTCCTCTCTCTCTTTCTTTTTATTATTTTTTTTTTCTTCTTCTCTTTGGATCGCCTAAATACAGTTAGAGAATTATTCTCAAAACTCAATTATTCTTCGTTTCTAAATAACTAACAACTGGTTAATAAACCGAATAAAAATTAAATCATATTTCTATGAATATCTCTTTTTAGTCTTTCTAAAAATGCAGGGTGCCACACAGTTAATTATATGAAAAGTATGTTTATTCATGAGTTGGAAATGCAATAAATTAAAAATTTGTATGTGTACGAATATTTATTTCCCCCACTGTGTGTGTGTGTGTGTGTGTGTGTATATATATATCTTTTTCATGCTTAAATGTAATTATCAGACTTTTATATTCCTGATATTGAGCACTTTAAACTATATAATTATATATATATATATATATATATATATATATATATATATATATGAAGTTGTTTTTATTTACATTATATGCACAGTATATGCACAGTATTATTTTTTAAATATATATAATTTGAAATTGTTAAATCTATATAAAAATTTAAAAGAAAGGGAAAAATATTTTTTGTCTTCACCAGCAAACACTTATTCCCTCTCAAAAAATATTGTTGCAGATCTGTTAAAATAATTTGTTAAAAACATCAAATCTAGAGCCCATTGATGCCGCTTCTGCATTTATGTTCTCTAGCAAGCCAGAAAGGATGAAATGGACTGGGGAAACAAGTGGATATATATTAATGTGATCAAGAGATTTGACCATTGGGTTTACTGGAGAGGTGTTGGAAAAAAAGTGGTTAAGTTCTAACTTGTGACTAGTTTCTCTCATCACATTTTAATAAAGATGCATGTTTTGCTGGACATTTAAATCATGTCTGCAGAAGAATTGATGGCCAGAGCTAGAATACACACATTGAACAAAATGTTAAAAGGGGATCTAGCATAAGATAAGTCTTGAATAACAAAGAATCAAGAAGAGGAAAATCATAAATGCTCAAGGGGCAGTATTTTTGCTATTTTAGGAACTGCATATAATTAAGGATTGCATAGGTGAAGCTTAATTTGATTTGTTACAGATATAAGTGGGCAGGTTTTATAGCTAGTGTAGCCAGAGAGATAGTCAAGGGTGAAGCCAAATAAAGGTGCTCGTGTTGAAAGTTCTGGAAGAAAGATGAGAACTTATTGATATGGTTTATTTCAAAGCTGGTGTAGGATGAGCAGCATAATAGTCAGTGGAAAAGAGATTGAGTATAGAGGCACTAGTACTGTAGAGTTAATAATGCATGGGATGTGATTGAAACTTCAGGTAAATACTTGAAACAGTTGCCATAAAAATGGGTATGGACATGATTAGTCAACTGGGATTGAGTTATGGTTAATTAGGAAAAAGTTTTAGGTTAGTACAATGTATGTGGAAACATAAAAGACCTTAGAGAGGTGATGTGTTTCTAAAGTTAAGGTCAAGGACTTCCATGCAGAATTTGGTAGCAAGCAATATATATTAAAAATGGTCCTGCAATAGAAACCCACTAAGGTGATCTGTTATGAGCTTTTCCTAGAATAGAAAAAGTAGCTTTATTTAATTTGAAAAAGAGGTAGAGCGGTAACTATTCTCATACCCTGGAGAGAGAAGATAGAAAGTGGAGTGCTGCTACTGATAGCTATAGTTCAGCCAACAAAAACTAAGATCTGGCCAGTATTGGACTTTCAAGAACTGAATATCACACAGATACATAGATGTATTCAAAGCATTTGTGACAGTGGGTGTAGCTGCTTTTGATGATTGCTGATTTAAAATCAGCCTACTTATAGCTTTGTGTGGCTGAGGTACTGCAGAAACACTAGCTGCTAAGTTACAAGGGCAAAAGGTACTGTCTGAATGAATTCTGAAGCAAAACTTCAAAATGATATTAGAAAAATAGTGAGATGGAGCCACTAACTCTGACATAGATGACATTTGGTGGACAAAAGAGAGGTGACAACAGTTTAGGTAATTTAAAGAAATTTGTGTTTAAAATGCAAAACTGCTGAAAGTGTTGGAAGGAGGAGCAGCTTTGAGGTTAAGATTGAAGTAAGACAATGTGAGTGAGCTGGTTTTTCAAAGGGGAAGTAAGATCTAGAAATTAATAGACAACCTAAGTAGACAGTAATTATTCTCTATATGCTGAAGGCTGGCAGACCACTACTATATTGCTGGATACCTCTTAGATAGGAGGATTTCTAGCTAGAAAAGTTGACTGAAGTAAAGAGGCTGTTGGGTAGGTGATTGGAAGTTGTGACAGGTATTAGTCCATTTACACATTCCTCAAGTTTTAGAGAATCTCCCACTCCTGGTCCCCTTCCAAAATGGAGTATGCTCCCTTCCTTGCTATTTTTAACTGTTGCAAATTATATGTTGTGAATATAACATACTGCTTTTTACAAAATAGAAAAGCAAATCATTGGAGTGGGATCAAAGTGATACTTGTGGGGTCACTCACATCATACCAGCAGGGATAGCCTTGTGTTCACATAGGGTAAAAAAAACATTCATATAAACAACACTAAAAGCATGTTAAATTGTAAATTAAAATCATACAATTTATTTATTTTTGTGTACTGGTGTGTGTGTGTATTTTAGTTAACAAGTGTTTTAAGGTTGCATGTGATAAAAGGAAGAAGTCACTTCATAT
The DNA here is from genome assembly GCA_963932145.1 of Acanthosepion lycidas. Taxonomy (NCBI): domain Eukaryota; kingdom Metazoa; phylum Mollusca; class Cephalopoda; order Sepiida; family Sepiidae; genus Acanthosepion; species Acanthosepion lycidas. Next base: position 68,165,948 of record OZ010571.1, on the reverse strand, counting down.
TATAACAAGCAATGTCCTGAGGAGAGGAGATGGACGTCTTGACTTTCCAAATTTTGGTGAAGAGACTGAATTGCATTCTGGGAGAACTTTTCTTTTCCTTTTTGGTTTTATTTAATTTTAAACAAAATTTTAATGTTATTTGTTTTATTTATGATATTCATTATTATTATTTTATATTTTATTTATTGATAATAACAATGTCCCTACATCTTTAAACAGGCCAAGACAGCATGTGCATATCTTAGCTGAATTTAGGTAATAATGGCAACGGTAAAAATGGCAAAAATGGATAAATAAGAAAAAATGGCAAAAGGAAAAAAAATATAGATGAATATCTCACAATGAGTTTATTAAAATCTTAAATACAATACATAATGGAAAAACATGAGAAGTTTGTCAAATTAAAAAGAATATCCAGTTAAAGCTCCCCACTCCCATGAGATTTTACTTTTTAGTAGATTATGTTTGAACACACTGAAAAACTTGGGGAAAAAACAATTATAGGTCCACTTGATGAAACCAAAAAAAACCCCTAATAAAACATTATTTCAGAGGTTATCAGACAACGACAGGGTCAGACTGGTGCCAGTAAAATTTAAAATCTTGTCTGATGCGGTTTCAATCTTTTAATACTCAAATTTGAAGTCTCTGAGAGGTGTCATGTAGACATTTAGCAAATAGGTGTGAACAGAAATTCAAAAGGTTTGCTGAAGGAATAGGCTAAGTGAACTCTAGAATATTTACTTCGTTTACCATAATTTACCAATAACATAATTAAATTAGACTGAGAGTCACTACGAAATCTGTGAATGGGATTCCTAAATTTTGCCCTTGCGATTTTTCCGATTCCCCATCCCAACACTAATATATATATATATATATATATATATATATATATTAGTGTTGGGATGATTAATCGGAACAAAATATCACATTGTTTTCTCTTACATTTATGCTGTTTAGTAAAACACTTAATTGGGAAACTTAAAAAATGTTAAGATTTTTGTCACAAAAAGTTAATATTTTTCTCTGTAACAATGAACATAAGTATAAAATTTATTTTTTATGAATAATTTTTGTTCCAATGTTTTTGTTAATATGAATTTTAATTTTACCCTCATAAATAGACAAAACAAAATGTGTAACTTTTTTGTACTATTTACATTCAGACTATAGATAAAATAAATGATTCAGTTCAGAATTCCCTGTAGGTTACCCAGATCAATATACAGAGGGCGCAACAGCTGAAATGTTGTCATAACAACAGCAACAAAGATAAGGACAATAGTTTGAATGTAAATAGTGTAAATAATTATTAATCCTCATCCCAGAGATTCAGACAAAAAATATGTAGCATTTTGTACTGAAAAATTAATGAAAAATGTAATTAAGAATTTTATCATATAAAGTTAATGTCATAATTAAATTTATAAAGTTTTAAATCTTAAATTTCTGTATTAATTTGTACCAGTTAGTTGATATTGTTAAGTAAAAACTATATTTACTAATCATAAATGAAAAAGTGTCTACAATTCAGCAACCGCCAATATTTTAAAAAGAATTTTCTATTTTTTTTGTGTATAAATGTGCTGACTTTTGTAAATACAGATGTCCATACATGACATTACCAGCAAATAAGAGCATATAATAAATTTAAAGCTAAAGTACCTAAAATTCAAAAAAATAGATTACAGCCTAAAATTTTTAAGATTACTGGGTCCAACATTGCCCTTTTTTATGCCAATTGTGAGTTTTTTGGCACAGTTAATGTTAAATAATCCTATCTTTTCAGAGTAATTAATTTATGGAATATTTAATGCAATTTAAAGTACCCTAGTTGAATTTTATTTAAAATTGAAGTAAGCATTACACTTTTAAATGTCCTATTCTGAATTAAGTTCCATTAAAAGCAAAATTTACAGCTTTAAAATAAAGTGTGGTTGATATTTTTATTAAGTCAATAAATATTCTTATAAAACAAATTGCTAACTTATTAGGGGGACATAATAGCAGAGAGTACATACATTATTCCTAACTACATAAAAGAAAAAACTACAAGATTCAAATTCAGTATTGTTAAAATTTATTTTTATCAAATTAGCGTTCAACATTAAAAAAAAAGTTGTTTTTCAAAATGTTCATCTATAAAAGTGTTTATTTTTTCTGAAAATACCTCCTGCAAGGCTGAAAATTCTCTCAACAAATGCCACTGAGGGTGTTAAACTGTTTAAAGAGAATTTTCAATTCTGAAAAGTTTGCCACCATATTCAGGTAAAGGGGAGAAATAATTATTAAGTGAAAAATATAATTGTGAAAATAGTTACATTTTTATTTTCTCTTTGTATTCCCTTATTGACTGGAGGAATTACATTCATTGGTAAATATTTAAATATATTCAGTAATTTATATCTTGTAAACAATGTAAAAATTAACTTTTGAAATCTGGTAAGTTTCAAAGAAAAATAGGCTAACTTTTTAGTGGTCAGAGAAATAAGTACTTTTTATAAGACTAAAAGCAACACTTTAACTCAGAAATATAAACATTGTATTGCTTAAATGATTTGTTTGCAGTGGAATAATGGCTTACCAGGTCTGAAATCTGAAAACTAGAATTTATGTGCAAGATAATAAAATTATAAAAGGTAGTACTCATAAATTAAAATATACAAAAAAAAATTATTCCTTATATTAGTTTCATTAAAATTATTTTTCTGTTTTTTAGGGAGCAGCCAATGCCGTTTTGATGGCCACAAGTGTGATGAAAGTTTCATCCAAAGCAGAAGACTGAGAGGATGATCTGTCTATAGCTTTTTTGAAAGTCAATGGTGATTGGTGCAAGTGGAACAAAAATATATATTAATAATATTGTTTATACCCTATCCTTCCAACTGATATTGTCATATTCCCTGCACATTTTTGCTCTCATCCTTGTATACTTCTCCCTCAACTTCCCTTTCCAGATATTGGCTGATCATTTTCTTGTCTGATTATTCATTAGCCAAAATCTTCTCCATTCTTAAATAAAATATCAAGCTTCACTAAATTGTAGTTTTTCTTGTTACACTTTTTATAGTCATTTGCACACAGTAGTGATTATATCTTCTATTATCATAGTTATTATTGTGGTTCTACACACAATGTTTTTAGTGATTGATTTTTTTTATTTTATGGCTTATCAACTTTTTGCAGGTTATTTAAAGCCGGGGAAATATTTTTAGATTGTAAGAATTTGGGCTGGGGAGATAATCATGATTTACTGGTATATATATCATACTAATTAACCTATAGCTGGAGGGAGACAGACAATGTAGATTCATACATTTCTCGAGGATATTTGCACGTAAGTAAATATAACAAATCCAACTGGAATTAGAACTCAGCTCTCCAATTTCTAATTCCAAGCTGCTATTTCACTATCACACATCCAAACTTACAGCTCTTGGTATTCTCAAGCAGTTACCCATCCAGACACTGACCAGGCTTGAGGTTTATACACAATGTGAGTTATTAGATGGGAGATATGCAATTGTACTTTTGCTTTGCCTTTCATAACTGCAGCAGTTGAAGTATTGTTTTTAATCAAAATGAAGACCAATATATTAAAGTGAAGTACTGATAAAATTGTAATTAAAAAAATTATTTTTGTAGCAAATCTGTCAGCACTGGTGATAATCTGATAGAGATTTTATCATATGAATTATATATGTAAAAAAATTGTTGACTGTCATTGTGCTTCACTCACATTAATACAAATATGTCAGTTTTAATTAAAAATAGTATGGTTAAATTTTTTTTTTATGAATACAAATTTTAATATTAATTTGTTTTGTTTTTAACTAAAATTTGAATTATCTGAGCATTACATGCTTCTGTTGATAATAATTTTGTCTTCAATCTTTTCTGTTTTGTTAACTTGTAATATTATTTATAAGGCATACATTCCCAGAAAGAGAAAATATGAATACCTTCACACCTAAACAAATTCAGCCATTTTATATATATATATATATAACTTCAGAGTTCTGAACATGCTTTAAAACATTTACAAACCACTGAGCTACAAACAAGTTATCAAAATGGATGTATTTATTAAAGCATATTTTCTCCCTAGCCTCATTCCTGTTTGCTTCACATATGACTCATTCTTGTTTTGGCAGGAGCATTTTTTAGTTGCTGAGCAAAAAAATTCTTATCAGTGTATTCAGTCACTTTCTTCAATGCACACCTCAAAATAGTTATGATTTTCTATTGGTAGCAAATTTCAAGATATAATTCTTTGTTCATGAGTTTAATATTTATTTCCTTCAAGTTTCTGATTGGCTCTTTGATATAAGTTGGTATTATTACTTCAACTATAATCCACATTATTTACAACAGGTGAATCAATTGTTTTTATGCATTAAATTATGCTGGCAAAATTTTTTATTTCTTTGATACATTAAATAAAAATAAAAGTACAGAAATATTTTATATAGTCTTTTGCTAATAAGACAAGTGTCTGGAATAGACAGATTATAAGAAACATCATAAATATATGGCATGAAGAATCGTATATCTTAATGCAGTTTCTAATTTATCCATGATACCACCAGAAAGCAAAAACTTACAATTCAACTGATGGTTTCACTGAAGAAGCTTTGTGAAAATCATAGATTTGTGTCATGTTTTAGTTGGTCAGTTATAATTGATGAACTGAAGCTTGACACAAATTTATCAAGAAATGATAAAGGAACCAACAGTCACTGAAATAACTGGAGAGTAACACTTTTGGACATGAAATTTTTGTCTTTCATGAACAGATAAAGACCCAATTGTTTATTGACTTTAAATGGTCTTTTCTCTTTTATGAATAATACCATGCTGAATTTGATACATAAGCATGTTTAAAGTTCTGTTTGTAGAACTGAATATTACATCTAATGATATTACAGATTTTAAAAAAAATAGACTATGTGCAAATAGTAAAGGGCAATTTGAAATTACTATTTTTTGGTTGTTTTTTAGTGAGGTTATTGTAATTGGTTTCATCAATCTAATACCTGAACCTCAGAATATTTGTCTAGTAATTGGGTAAGATATTGTAATCAATGTGCCTTGATGAAAGAATACATTTATTGTATTCAGTAAAATGATATGATTAAAGGAAGACAAGTAACCAACAAAATATATACATCTTGCAAATGATTAATGTGATGTTGCATACCCCCTTCATTCTGGAGAGGTCTTTTAGTTGATGGGGTCAATTCCATATTGAAGCTGCATTCTCTCGGCCATCTTCTCCCAGTCGGGTTATCACTAGTTGGTTTGTTCAGAGGTAAAATGAAAACTTCAACAAAAGGAATTTTAAACTTATCTATTTATTAAACAGCTTAAATTAAACAAAAGGAATTTTAAACTTATCTATTTATTAAAAAGCTTAAATTAGCTAGTGGGGTCATTCTATCATTCCCCACTGGGGAGCAAGTTCCCAGGGATACGAAATAACCACGTCTAATGTATATGACATGTAAATATTTAACTCACTGAAAACACTTTCTATCTCTAACATTTTCCACGTTCATCCAATCAAAATCGAGATCCTTATTTTGTTTACTATCTGACCTCAGAAAATCTGGTTCAAAATACACTGCCACTGAAAAATAATAGTTTGAAACTTATTTAACAGTGATCAAAGTATACATCATACTGATATGGCATTAACTATTGAACATATTTTAATTGATCAGCAAACATTATAAAAGTGTATTTTGTACACAGAAAATATGAAACAAGCTTTCTTCTGTATTTTCCATGCCCATTGTTTTAGTGTGTTCATGTGTTGGAAGTAGCTGCAACCCATATTTTAGAAGTAGTCTTTATTTGAAACCAGAAATTCTGTCACTATTTCACCCAAATTATTTGAAATTAAGAAACTGTGTCCTTTTTTCAACCTCTCTTTCTCTCTCCATTCTATATCCAAATAAAAACAAAGGCTTAAGTTTTTACTCCTGGAGAATTTTTGATTATGTTACAAAGTAATGAAATAAAAATATAAGTAAAAACAATAAAGTTCAATTGGTCCTCTTCTTTGACATTCAACTCTGCTGACAAATAACTGACTTTTAGCTGTGCATGGGTAGTGATCACTTCATCTCAATTTATATTTTTAAGCAAATAAATCTTTAGACAAAAATATTTTATTACAATATCTTCATGAGGATTTTATACTAAGTTACATTGAAACCTGAAAACAGTTTCTTCAATAGTAATTTGTAGTTATAAATAATGAAATTAAGAAATGAACTGATTGTGAGCAATTATTTTTATATTTATTTATAGAAATTTGAAACATTTAATTTTGCACTGCTTTTGTGTATTCAAGAAAAATATTTAAAACAAATTATTGACTCAACCTGATTCATTTCTGTTATGATTGGCTGTAAAGTTTTTTATCTCAATTAAACCATTTCAATATCAGAGCTGAAAGTAATTTTGCTAGGAATGTAAAAATGAGATAGCAGAAGAAATGGCTGTTTTCAGCATAACAGAATTCATGTTCTCTTTGCTTTTTATGTCAAAGGAATTGTGGTGAAAGACTTCAGGAATTGCTACAGCTTCTTTTGTCAGCTATACCTAAAATGGACACTCTTGAGCCTAAATGCTTGCAGCTTCATTCAATGATTGCTTTGTTCACTAAGTATTTCTAAGATTTCTGCTCAAAACAACTTCATTCTTTTTGCAACAATAAAACAACTATGAAGTGTAAAATCAGAAAAGCTGTTTATACTACATAATAATCAGTGTAGAATGAAACGGTCGGAATTCTTTCCATCGTTGAATATCCTTGACATTCAAACTTTTTCAGTCAACTGTGAACAAGTACTGAAAATTTTGTTAAAAATGTTTAATGAGTGATAATACTAATTTTCAGAAATATTTTGTAGTTTTAGGTACAGAAAGTAATTGTATTTATTTTTTATCAGTAATAATAATAAGAGAGTTTCTCCATCTGTTTTATACAACAGATAATACTTGGTTCCAAATTTAAATGAATATCAAGTTTATACTATTTTTAAGAAACATTATCTAGCACAACAGATTGAGCCAACTTTCCTAGCAGCAAACTTAGCAATTGATTCAATATAGTCATTTCACTTTGTTAGTGGAGAACATGAGACCAAAAAGGCATAAGAAGTTGCTCTCCTGGAGGTTAGCATCAGCCATGCTGATGGACATCAAAAAAGGTTCTTTATGACTAATACAAAGCAGTTTTGTTTTAGAGGGGTTAAAATTAACAAGCCACTTGTCCCATTTAAAAACAGATTGAAGGTAATTTTCAAGATCTGTTGCCAATTTTATTTTATTCAACATATCAGATATTAAAACAAGAATAAATAATTGTGTCATCAGTATAGATACTGATTGGGGAACTGGTGACATCAGGTAGGTCATTGGCGAAAATAAAGAACAGTAGATGAAGGATGATTGCATTAATGCAAAAAGATCTAGAAGAGTGGCTTTAAAACAAATTTCATTACATGGTTTGATAAGAAAGGTTGAATTAAAGAAACAGCCAGAAACACCATAACCTTTCAACTTGAAGAAAACCAGCATGCCAAATCCTGTCAAATGACGTAAAAATATCTAAAGTAACAGCCCAAGATTCATCATTCTTATCTAAAGTTTGATAGATTCATTTAGCAATAACTGCCAACACTGCAGTTAACCTACAGAAGCAAAAGCCATATTGTTTGTTTGGAAGAAGACCCTATGAAGTGAGATGCCTAACCAATATGGAGTTGGTTAGAGACTTTAGTACTTTGCCAATGAGAGGTAGAAGACTAAGAGGTTGATAGTTTGAAGGATCAGACAGTTTGCTAGAGTTCTTAAAAACAGGAACTACAGAAGAGGATTTCCAATAATCTAAAAATCAAGAAGCTGCAAGATGTCTATTGTAGAGCTTGGAGAAAACAGGTACCAGTTCAGGGGAACATTTTGCATCAAGACTATCAAGTCCACATGCTTTGTAGGGATCAAGTTTGGAGATGAAAGTATGATGATGGAGAGAAATGCATATCACACAGCAGAGACTCAGTTTTACACAAAAATCCACTCGATATTAGGTTTTATGCTATGGAGAGGAAAACCCAAAAGATTAAAATCTTAAATGTTGTAATGTAAATTAATATTTTCTTTGTCCGAGTTAAAAATGTGAGTCGCTTGAATGTAGAAAAAAGATTCTATAAGTTAAGTTTTGTATGTGTGTATGTTATAGCGAAGAAAATGGCGACTTACATCGTCAAACCAAGCGACAGAACGTCGCGTGTATTCTACGACGGAAAATGTGGCGAAAAAGAAAATTACTTACCAAACGGGCACGTATTCCGCATGACATGCTGAAAATAGAATATTTGAATTAAAAAAACAAGCCCGTCGCAGTATACATATATATATACATATATATATATATATATATATATACATATACATATATATATATGTGTATATATATATATATATATATATATATGTATATATATATATATATATATATATATATATATCAAGGGAATTTATCGTACGGTAGCGCAGAAGTGATGTAATTTTTTCTAATTTTCAGTGTACCTGGTTAGTAAATTTAAAAAAAAATTCACTTTCAAATTTTTTTTTTTTTTTTTTTTTTTTTTTCAAACCTTACGTTTGAGGAAAAGTTTCTGCACTGAAAATAATATTCAAATTATGAAAAAAAATCTAATTTTACAAGTAAAAATATAACGGTAACATATTTTTTTAAATTGAGTTGTATTATTTGTCATGAAATATTTTTCTGAGCATATAAAAATTACCTGAAACACCATTAAATTTCATAATTGAAACAGGTTAACTTAATGAAATGAGACTTTATTTCTTTTTATTAAGGCAGACTTTTTTTCTATTTATTAATACTTGTGATATGGCAGTCATGGGAGTTTTATACATATTTTATTTATTAATAAAATTAACATTGAAATGCTATGCAATCGATTTCAAACTTTGCTGTGTTGTTAACTGAACGAATGCAAAGCAATTTCTGAAGTAAAAAGAACTTGCTTCTATCAAGAGAAACTAGTCTACCTCATGTGACATTCAAAGCTGTGCATCCATACTTTTGTTGGAGACAATTTTAGATATTAAATTATTTAAAAAATATCAACGGTTGTCAGATTTTAATAAGCTTTCAAATTTATGATCTTTAAAAAGTAGAGAACATAATGTCATTTCCATAAGGTTGCATAAAGAAACTTAATTTTAAAATATATAACATTTTGTCATTGTGTATTTAAAACAGAAAAAAAAAATTATTGTAAAAAGTTATTTTTCATAAATTTTTTTCTTTCAGATAAAAATTACCTTAGTATGTTATTCAGAAGTCATAAAAAGCTTTTTAAATTAAATATTGTCTTAGTTTCATTGGGTTTTGTATTTTTACAATTGAGGTAAAAGTTTGGACAATTTTGCACATCTTTTTTACCAAAAAATCAATGATTTAGAATCTTCAGTCTTGTGCATTTATTAAAAAAAAAAAATTCAGATTGCAAAAATAAATTTTTTAATTTTTCATAAAATTAAGTTTGAGGGGTGTAACATATATATATAAAAAAAAATTTATACCATGACTTTCAAAAAGACAAACATTTCTAAAATAATTTCATGAGTTTTCATTAAAATCCAACAAGTACTTGATTTTTGCAAGATTTTCCAAATCAACGTTTTTTTTTTCCACTGAAAAAAAACAAAAGGTAGACTAAAGTAATGTTTTTATTGATGGAATTATATTAGGAACCTCCAAAGATTTTCTAGAAAAGAGCATACCATGATAAAAAAGCACCCAAACTTGATAAAAACAGTTTTATTGACAAAATGTTTATTAAGAGAAAAAATAAGTATTTTTTGATTTTATTAAATTTTTTAATCTTTTCTAGTACATTTAAAATTTTTGTTAAAAATCTTGTTTTTCTCATGTCAGCAGGTGAGCCAAATACTAGTATAGGGATTTTTAATGTTTTTTAGCATTAAAAACACATTGTTTTTGAAATTCTTGCAAAAATAAAATAAGTGTTTGATTTTAATTAAATTTTCAGGATTTGTCCACAAATTATTTTTGATTTTTTTTTTTTTTTTTTTTTTTTACATCTGTTACCCCTACTAAATTTCATGAAATTTTAAGAAATTAAAATTTCAGCCTCTTCATATTTATATTAGTTAAAAGCAGGACTCCTCAGAGAATTTAAATCAAATTGTTTTTTGTCAAACTTCATTTACTGAAAATCTATAATCTTATCATATATAAAAAATGCAATAAAACTATAACATTTACTTAGAAAAGCTTTTAATCACTTTTATAAATAAGATATATTAAGGAGACTATTGTCTTAAGAATGAAAATTTTCAATAAGGAATTTTTACAATAATTGTTTTTTTTTTTTTTTTTTTTTTTTTTTAATTTGAAAAATTAAGTTTTAAATCTTAAAATTCTGTATTAATTTCAGCCTTTTAGATGATGTTATTATTAGGTGAAAACTATATTTACTGATCATAAATAGAAAGGCTTTTACAAATCACCAAACTAATAATTTTAAAAGAATTTTGAATTTTTTTTTTTTTTTTTTTTTTTTTTTTTTTTTTGTGTATAAACGTGCCGGCATTATCAGAAAATAAGAGCAATAATTATAGTAAACTTAGTCAACATTTCTAAAATTCAATAAAACATTAGATTATGGAGAATATTTGCCTAAATTTTTAAGATTACTGCATACTTAAAAATTATATAAAAATGTCACATCATTTTCTTAAATTATGTTTTACAGATATAATCTCTGTAGAGCAACATTAGATCTGTCATCAGGCTGTCAATACATCAAAATAGCAACTGTCTGGTTAAAACATAGCTAGTGTTGGGTTAAAAAAAAAAAATCATTTCTGCAATGTTTTAAAAGTAATGAAAACCAGTGAAGATTCATTAATAAAGAGAATGATATTGTGATAAAAGATGACTAAAAAAGAATCCTAATCAGCTAGAAAAAAAGTTCCAATCAATTTAAATTATTTTTTGAAATACAGCAGTTTACTGGAAATATCAAATTTTTATTAATTTATTAGCTTGAAATTAAAACTAAAGCAAAAGCTTCAGGTAAGATTTCTCATTTTTAAAAATTCATTTTAAATGTTAGGTATCACTTTTTTTGTGGAGCTCCCTCCAATTATATATATGTAAGAGTGGGGAGATATAAAAATGCAAATATTGGTTATAAGTATCCAGATAGCTTGAAGATGTTGAAATTAATTTTTTTTTTTTAAATGTGTGTGGGTCTAACTGATTTCATTCAGTTTCTTTATACTTTGTGTGATACTTAATATTAAAAGTGATACAATGTTGTAACCAAAGATCAGCGAAAAAAGGTGAAATGTAATAAAAGCAAAACATGTTAGATTTATGAATGTTTCCTATTTGTTTCTTATTCTATCATTCTGTCAGATCCCATTTCATATATGTATATTTACATACACATATTTAAGTATGTATAATCAATTTCTAAAAAAGTAATGGATTTTTCATTTTATAGTCCAACAAATTTTATTTTAAACATCATTTTTAGTAGGTACACATATTTGAGTAGATAACCTGTTTATTTATTAAACAGTATATTTATTTTCGTCTATCAGACTGAATATTTGTGAAATCTTATTAAAGGAAAAGATGCACCCTCCAGCTGGATTCAAACCAGCATTCCCTTTTGCAGGAGGAATCGTTGTTACATCCAATGTGCTTTAGATCAAATCAGTCACAATGGGTTCCACTGATCAACTAAAGCAGAGTAGTGCCTTATAAGTGAAAATCCTTTACAGATTCTCAAAAGTTCATATTTGATCAGCTTCATATATGAATGTAAACAAAGCAATTCCTAAAAAAGTAATGGATTTTTATATTTATTAATCTGACAGATTTTATCACTTTTACGAACTGAAAGACTAAAATGATAGCCCAAAATAGACAAAGTGGTAGATGAAAATAATGTCTTAATAAATAAATGGAGCACATACCCAAATATGAGTATCTACTAAAATGATCTTATATAGTTTTTTATGTCTATGTTTTTTAATTTTTTTTAATTTATATAAAAGATGACCAGAGTATTTTTATATGCAAGGAACTAATTCTTTCAAGAAGTGCTGGTTAGTTTATGTGGAGCACTACCTATTCCTGATATAATGGGTCTCATTAGGATATATGGTTTATGTATTTTTGATAATCTGTAGAGTATGGGTGTTTTCAGGTGATGTTTGATGAGTGTTAACCAAAAACTGTTTTCATTTTTAGATAATTTCTTGGTTTTGTTCTTAAATTTTTGTGTCTCTTTTATGACCTTGTGTTTATTTTTTCATAAATATTTTGTCCTCAAGAAGGAGTTGCATTTTTTTGTTGATAAGAGTGTATATCCATTATTATAATTTCATCACATTTGTCAGAATGAATGTTTTTGTTATTTGATATTTCTTTCAGGGTTTTCATATATCTGCAGGGAAGTGTGGTTTCATTTGTTTTTGTTTTTATACTGTATCCTTCGCTAAAATCCAAGTATCCTTTTTTGAAATACATTAGTAGTTTTTAATAATGAAATCAGTAATATCATTTTTCAACAACCCAGTAGCAAATTTTAGACTAAAGCTAAAAGTTTCCAGTTTTGTATCTGATGGCTTGAATTTGGATAAATTTGCAATTAAGACGTTTCCGCTGACTTTAGACCATTTACTTTTAAAAACTAATGTATTTAGCTTATTTTGTAAACTACAGATTTATCTATATTTCTGAGATGAGGTATTGTAACTATTAACACTATTTACATTGTTCGGATTGTTGTCCTCATCTTTATCATTTTCATGATATGGCCAGATATTGAACTCAGTTATTTGGATCAAGTCACTGGATTACTTCAACCAACGCCTTTATCCACTTGACCACAGCAGAAGTGAAGAAAAACTTGGAGTGATGAGTTACTAAAGGGAAATAACTGATACTGAGATATCCAGAAAAAAACATGGAACTAGAACACTAAATCTCACGGAATTAAATAAAGGGTTTGGTTTGAAATTCCAACATATATCACCTGAAGGCCGAAGTGTACAATAGCTGAAACATTGTGATTATGACTATAAAGATGAGGACAGCAGTCCAAACAATGTAAATAGTGTAAAGTACAGATTTGCTTATTGTTTATATAATTGGTCAATTTTCTTAGTTCTCTCCCTTTGTATTTAGTTAAGATATTATCTTTTAGACAAATAATGACATTCAAATAATTCAATTCAATTTACAGATAATCTACCAATGAGAATAGCCTTATCAATTTCTCTTCTCACCACTGTAACAGGATGAAATTTGGAATAATTATAGGATTCTATCTAAGAGCACTAAGAATCTGCAGGCACCAATGCTTATCTGAAGACACTTTCAAAAACCTCCAATATCCTCACTTTTTTATCCACAATGCTAAGAAAAAGGTATACAAAATATACAATTGCAAAAAAGTAATGATATTATTATGAACAATAACAATGACAATAAACTAGCTAAAAACAGATATGTAATACTACCTACTAGCTCCTTAATATCTAATATACAAAATAATGTATCCAATCTTAACCTTATCAAAATAATTACAACCACATCCAAAACTATTATGTATATAATCAGAACCAAAAATATTTATAACAATAATAATTCTGAAGCAGTTTATATGAATAAACTATCACAACTACTCCTTACATTGCAGAAGCTTGCAGAAATTTAAAAATTGTAACTATGAGCACAAAAAGTATCTTATACGCAACAATTTACCAAATGCATTAGTCATACATAGAAATAAATTCAACCACAACTTTGATCAAATGAATGCCACACTTATTAAAAGAGACAGTAACTTACTTAGATGGAAAATTCTTGAGGTGCCACTATTGAATCTTATCAAAATATAAATCTACATCCTGCACTTTTTCAAATATCTCCATTTCTAAAAGAATTACTCCTTTCCCAAACCAACAAACATGGCTATAAAAATGTTAAAAATTAAAAGAAAATGTTTTTTAAGAATTTTAAAAAAAATTAATCCCAAGGTGAAATAATATAAATATTAATTACATTATTATAAATAAATAAAAGAATTACTCACTTTTGTTTATTAGACATTAAATTACATCCTTTGTCATCCTCCATAATTTAACTGAACTTTTCAGTTAGCTTGATGAATATTTATGAACATTCTTAAAATTAAAAAATTTGTGAAACTAAGAACATTTTTACTTTTATTTATAAATATTTGTTGCAAAATAAAATCCTTACACTTGTCTTGATAAAGTCCATCATTTTCCTTTTGTTTTTATTTATATAGTCCTTTTCCAGATATATTTTTAGTTATATGTGAAATTTTACACACACACACACACACACAATGCATATACATAGGATTAATACAAATAAAATTTGTCACTTAGCTGATTGATGTTATCTTCAGCACCTTGGTTCCAGATTTTCGTAGACAAACCATTTTGTAATCATTCAGTCCACTCATCTGGGGGTTTCAGCAATTGACAGCTGTTTTTCTCATTTTTCTTATCTTTATACTAAGTCTGATGCAATTAATTTATGCACTAGTTGGGATGCTCTTATTAGTATTAGGTTGATTTTTTTTGTCTTTGTGTGTGTGTGTGTGTGCGTCTAGTATATGAAAGTAAATAAATGACAAGATAGAAAACTGTAGTGACATGTTTAAGCCAGCATAGAAAATCTTCAGGTAAAATGGTTTAATAGAATCGTATATATATATATGTATATATATATATATATATATATATATATAAAGAGAAAGAATAAATCAAATGTAAGTTTCAGTTTATATGGAAACCTGAATGTCACCACTGAAATATTCATTTTCACATCAGATGATGTAAGTTTCAAACTTAATCTCTCATATTTAGCTTTTTACTTTTTTTAGTTAAAACAATAAAAGTAATAAAAACAATGAAATAGGCTAATTTCAAAATTTAGATAAAAAGGAAACATCAAAATTTAAATGTTGAGCATCTCTGTATCATTAATATTTTGATTTAAACTGGAGCCAGCATTTTACTATATTTTCTATTTTTTTATATGATTGATTTCATCTGTAAAACCTTCATTTTGTTTGAAGATATTCTGTACAGTTTTTTGCTTTGTCTTTACTCACTATTATTGATATATATATATATATATATATATATATATATATATGAATGTATGTTTTTATAAAAAGAATATTTATTTATATATATATATATATATATATATATATATATATCTGAGAAAGTTATGAAGACTATTATTAATTTCTCAGAAGATATAATTTTCTAGTCTAATCTAATTTTAAGTTTCACAATTTGTAACTTATAAAGAATTAAACATTATTAGTAATTAAAAATGCACCCCACTGGTCATTATGCATTGGAAAACCTGTTTTAGTAACACTTAGCCTTTTCTACTGCTATATGAGTTCACATAAATCACTGACAAAGAGAAAATTCTTTTAATTTGGGCTAAACACTTTGACAATTGCCCTTCAGTCATCAATGATGAAACAGTGTTTGCAGTTAGATATCATACACAATGTTTACTTGTACTCCACCTACATCAATCTGACCAATGCTTTCAACACTAAGAAGTGATAGCCTTCAGAAAGTCATGGCAAAATATTGACTCAAAAAATTGAATATATGCTGGCCAGAGTTCAAGACATTGGAGAAATCAACCATTATTTGTCTCCAGTAGAGTAAAACAGGGTTGTTTTTGTTTCCATCCTGTTTAACCTCATGTTTTTTCAATCATGCTGATAGATGCCATTAAAAACAGACATTGGCATTGAATTGGTGGAGTGGACAAAGTACCCATCTATGCACTCACAAAATACAACCACCCTAAGATAACATGATGATCCTCATCAAAACAACAAATCAAACAAACATTTTGGTTCTTCATGATTCAAGTATTTTAAGTGAAACAAAAATATATTGATGTGTTATGATTAAATATGCAATTTTTTTTTTTTTTTTTTTTTGCTAATACTATCTTTTTCTCTTTTCTCTGTTTGGCTATTTTCATCACTGATTATTGGTGCTATACCAAGTTTATTACAGTATCATTATCATAGACATAAATACAGATTTTTTTTATTCAAAATTATTTGTACAATTTTTCACTCATCTGCCATTTTCAGCAGAATTTTCACCTTTAGATTGCCATTTATTTCTTGTCTATTTAAAAGATGTCTCATTTCTTTGGAAATCTACAAAAGACAGAAAATGTAGTTTGCTTCTGTGAACAATAGAAATTTCTAAGAAGATGAAATTACAATGTTGCCTGAAAGGTAGCAGAATGTCATTCATTCACTAAAGTTAATAATGAAAAAATGTGAGGGGCCTAGAAATCCTGGCACCACCTTATCTTTCTCCAGACATGTATGCTTTGTAGTAGGAATTCTCTAGGTGATGTTCAACCAATGAGAGTTGGTTGTGCCAAGTTTGAGTTCTGGGGAACTGTAAAAAAATCTATATTTTCGAACTTGGGTGCATGGGAGTCAGACCTCCCAAATTTTAGCAGCATTACCCCAACAACACTGACTAAAAGAAATTTAGCAAATGCATCAAATAAATCCAACTCAGCAAGTTGGTTTTTCACAATCTACTTGGATGAATATTCATATATATATATATATATATATATATATATTACACCAACTAGACATACTATTCTCTACTTTCTATTTTTTCAGACATGATTTGCTTCTATTTTCATATTACTTACTTTCACTGAATAAATTCTTGTTGTTAAAACCTGATTCCTTTTTCTACTACCAACATTGCATTACTATTAAGTTGAATCATATGTAATTTCCATTTTTAGAAACCAATTGTGATATTTTGAAGAATAAAGTTGATAAATAAAAATAGATAAGTTAAAATAAGTTATTTTTATTTTAAAAAATACTTTTAAATAATATTTAATTTAATTTAATTTATCTAATCAGCTGAATTAGAAAGTCTTGGTCAGTTATTTTATTGTTATTACATATTTGTTTTTAAATGAGACACTAGACAACAAATGCATCTTAAAGACAATCACATTAGATATTTCAAGCTGTAACATAAAAAGTTACTTCACAAGCTCTATATAGCTATAGAATTATTGGATGTTCACCGAGTCCCAAGGGATCAACACAGGCATCCTCCAATGTTTGCTTCTCAGTTCAACCCTCTTTCTACTTTACATAAATGATCTGCCTAAGAGTACACTCCTATCTTTTGTGAATATCTATGCTGATGATAGAGCAGTATATGAATGTACCTCCAAAATTCTAGATGAACCAGAGCTTGGTAGCTGATCTCTCCTCTGACATAACTCTAACAGCTCAATGGGGAAAAAACTAGCTAGTTATATTCAATACCTCAAAAAACAAACTAGTGACATTCCATCATAGAACTTTCACCGATCACAATGAATGGGTGTTCTATAAGAGAGGGGCCCCATACCTTGAGTGCCTATTGGTATTTAAACTCAACCCAGACCTCAAGTAGAACTTGTACATATGATCGACTGCTAAAGTTTCCTGTACTGCTCTAATAAGTACCTGATTCCTCCTTCTGCTATCCTCTACCTTTGCAAGAGCCAGATCAGGCTGAAAATGGAATACTACTGCCATATATGGCCAGGAGCTGCCCAGTCTTCACTTTCCAGTCTCTATTGTCCAAAAGCATCTCTGCATCCTTGTGAGTGATGAATTATCTTCCACCTTACACACCCTTTCTCACAGACAAAATGTTGAAAGCCTCTTATAGCTATTTCCATAGAAAGTATTCAGACAAACTACATTTCTTAGTTCTGCCAGTTCTAACCTTCATGGTTATAACCCGCCATACAATGCATATTGTAGCGAACTACCCTCATTCCCTTCGTATTCCACTCAAGGATCTTCTCACAAATCACTTCTTTGTGAAACAGATTCCCAAGAGAATGCTTGCCCAATTGCTACAATATTAACTTGTTCAAGTCGAGGATCAACTCTACATATCTGCATAAACTGAGCTTCTGTAACCTTCTACTTCGAGTTGCTCTTAGGTTCTGTACAGGGTGAACATACATGAAAAAAAAAAAAAAAAAGTTTATTTTCATATAGTCAATTCGAAGAACCAACCTTGAAGAAAATATGAAAAATAGAGTTGTTGCCCTTGCACCCTGTGAGTCGACGTTCGCCAGAGAGAGAATTTTTAACTTACGGTCGCATTTTCAAGAGAATTGTTAAAATTTTAATTAATCTGCTTATTGTTATTAATATCAGTATAAAATAAATGAATAGGAAATATTACAAGAAACACAAAATCGTTATACATACAATCAATATTTTAACAAACTTTCCACGGTATATATACTTGTAAGATGAATTTTGATCTGATATTTTTCTAAGTTGATATTTATTTTATGTTATTATTCATCCCTAAATTAAATGCATTGATAAAAGAGAAGAGGATTAAATTTAAAATAAATTTGTTGCGAAAAATAAATTCTTTTTCATCATTAGGCTGTTGGGGATGTGCAGAATAAACTAAGGAATTTGGTGTAGGATTGAGTTGAATCAGAAGGAAATTCATGTTAGGTTGCGTGAACTTTTCTGCATCCACAAACAAATAAACAATTTCAATATAAACAAGACAAAACATACATGCAATTCAACAGCAATAAAAAGCATTTCTATACAAATAAAATAATATGTACAGGGTATTTTTAAGATTGTTAATGTGTTGGTGTGCTCGTGATATTTGTAGTTTTTGTATGTCCTTTTTTATGTCTTGTGTGTCAACGTTACAGTCTTTTTAGGAAATTGTAATTAATATTTAGAATGTAGGTATTGTCTTTTAGAAATGAGTCATTACGAAGTAGTCTACCTTTGACTGCAAAATGTCGAGTTCGTTCGATGATGTTATTTACTTAGAATAGTAGTGAGTGTTAATTCACTTTAGATAAGTAAAGTTGTTCGGATTGAAGGTTCGGTGTTCACAGTTTTCTTCAATTTGGGCTTGCGAGCGAGTCAGTAATGATTTAGTTTGCACGTTAGTTTCCGCGGCAAGATTGCAGTTGCAAGCGACATGGATTATATTAACATATCTCTGTGCTCGTTCGACTGACTGATTTATCGTAGATGATCAGAGAGAATGACAAAGAAGTTTGTAGAAGATATTGAACGAGAAAGATTTGTCGTCTCAATTAGCGAGACGGTAATTAGTAGTCATCACATTAAAAGCTTGAGTAAGCGGTCGAAAAATGGTCTGCTGCTGATCCCCCCAGGTCTGCTTCTGCATAGTCACACGTGCTTTTGGGTTCTTTTTAAGAGGTCATGATGACGTGTGGTGGCTCCTGAACGATTTTGTTCCAAAACTTCGAAGTGCACATGTGGGCAACTTGATTGGTAGAAATGAACCAATCATAGGGCTAGATTTACGAATGAAATTTGGAATAGTGCATTACTCGAAGAAGGTAAGATTGGGCTAATAGATGAGCCCAATAAGGCTGCATATTCTAAGAAAGAAATTGAAAATTATCTATAAATGCTATATTTTTTTTTTCAGAAAGTATTAATAATGCATGAGTTTATTGAGTGATGTCAATTCAATGAGACCGTTCTTTTATTTTTCAGTAATTTTGAACTCTATGCTTTCTCTCATATATATATATATATATATATATATATATATATATGTATGTATGTGTGTTTAACAAACTTATCTTCATATATAAGTTATAAAACATTAAAATAACTGATTGTAGCAAAATGTATATTGGTATTTGAAAATCAGTTCAACTCATTGCATAATTCTAAATTCCCATCCCAATTCCCAAATTTAAACCAAGTTTGAAGAGTCTATTTTCAAAATCAAGAGCTGACCTTGTACAAAGAGGTGTAGAATCAGACTTCTACATTTGTTTAAAAACCCATTAAAAGTGGATCAAATCAATCCAAGTAGCCCAACAACCCATTAAAATCGGCTCCAGATGAGAAGTAATGAAAAACACGTTCTGTTTAGCTAATAAACAAAAAGAATTGTGACACCCAGTTGTCGGCCCATGATCAACTCCCAGTCGTGGCACGAAACTGTAATCTTTCTTCTACCGCCGTTTTGGGGTTGATTCTTTGCCGCTGCCACCAGCTTGTGTCCTGGTCGATCGGTGGTCATCGCTACTCGGCGAAATCCCCCGGTCAGGGTACCAATATGGGACACTGGCCCATCCATGGTTGAATTCTGGTCGTCAACATTAACAGCTTCACCAGCTGTAGTGGTTCAATACCAGCTCTATCGTTCCCAGCTCACTTGCAACGTCTGGTTACTGGAGTAACTGCTTTGATCTCAAGTCTAACCTACCCACGTTGTGACTTTGATCTTAGGTAGATGAGATCAATCAGGCATTGGGCCATAGTGTAGGATGAGTCTGGACTGAAGGTGGTATCATACAAGCACAAAGGAAAAAAAATAAATAAAAGAAAAACCCAAGAGGTTCAAGTATGTTAAGAAATAACAAATTAACTTTATCTTTTGTTATATACAGGAGTGTGTTTTTCTCCCAGCCCGTTTTCTACAAAATGTGACACTGCTATGTTTCAAGCAAGTTGGTATCTTAAATCAACTGATTTAGTTCTTAGGTGTTGGCTTGGCTTTGTTCGTCAGTATAACTTGCTATTAGCAGAATAGGCGAAGTCGGAGGTAGTAGAATTTCTCGGTCAGCTCCTGCAAAGCAACACTCTGGTTAAGCTCTGACTCTAACTCCAAAACCAGCTCAACTACGACTGCAACTCAGAACTCTCTGACTGTCTCGACTGTCTGAGGACATTTGTTTATATGGGTACTGACTAAAACCCAGTGTGGGGCCAGATGTGGCCTGGGGTTCCCGGTAAATCTCAATTCCCAACAAGAAATCTCTTTGTTGTCAGGCCAGGAAAATTGATTACTTCCCATTTTTGGAAAATTAATCACTTTCCATTTTGGGGAGGTCGGAGGAGAGCTATCCTCCTAAACTCTTCTTCTCTCACATTGATATCTCCTACCAATCCCTTCAGTGGGCGTTAATAACTTCTCAGTCCTTCTCATCCATTCACCTCTGCCTATCACCATTGCTAACACTCGACAAATGGCATCCCGGCTGTGCAGGTGTGGCTAAGCTGGCCTCCTTAAAATTATAATCCAGAATTTTTGTTTACAAAATTCTCCTTTTTCCCATTGGCCAAGATTATTACAAATTCCTTATTGCCAATTAAAATTCTATCATATCTTTTTGATCACCCAGAAAACACTTAGCCAGCACTCTCTACCAACTCCATCAATCACTGTCAAAGTTTGCTATCTGGTCCCTTCATGAAGTTAGCTTTATAATGGAACCCTTGGCTTGTTGAGAGATTAAATTCTTTATCTTGCCAAGTCTCAATTCTCCACTCTATTTTCTGTCTCATGCCAAAATTTTATAATCGCCATATTGCTATTCAATGTCTCAGCGTCTGAAGCAACACGTTGGTAAAGTAAATAATAACAATCCTCTCCACCTATGTCAATCAAATGCCAAAATTTTATAATCACCACATTGCTTTTCCTTGCTGACACTCAGGAAAAATAAATAAATGATATCTTAGAAAGATAATTAACATTGATTCTCCCTGCCTGTATCGGCAATCATCTCAAGCCAAAATTTTTATGACCGCCATGTGTCTGCCGATATCTTAATATTTGCCTTTCTTTCTATCTCCCTCGCCAAGACAAAACCTCACATATGGCTTTTTCCACGGGTTTATTGTCTTTTGTGAAAAGTATCTTTTTCATAAATAAAATAAAATCTTTTTCTTTAACATCAATCAGGATATCTTTCAGGATAGCTCTTTTTCGCTTTAAGTATTTCCTGTTTTAATTTCTATGGTTAATTAGTTAGCCAATTACCATAGCTAAATAGTGTCACAAAATAATAATTTCATACATTCTCAACTATGTATGCATCATATTGGTTTAGTGTATATCCTAAGCAGATACAAAATTTGCACCAAGAGAGGCCACTCCAATTAACAGTCACATAATATCAGGGTATCTGTAGTGCCATGGGTAGGTGTCCCTGCATATATTTCTGGTGGGCAACTCTGAGGTCACATTATGCTCTGCTCTCAGCTATGGCTGGTTTTTATTGCCATTGACAACAGACAGTGACAATTATGGTGGTTTTCTTTTTTAACTCTCCTGAAAATATCTCATAGTAATCACAACAAAAAGAAATAAAACTAAACCAGCTAGCAAAAAAACCTCTAACCTGCTAAACCTTTCTTTCTCCAATATTCGTGGTATTCATTCCAACTTCTGCAGCATAGAATCTTTTCTCTTGGAAAAGATACCAGATATCTTTGCCCTCTGTGAAACCAGCTTGAATTCTCCCATTGCAAGAATGAATTCTTGGTTCCACAGTAATTTCGGCTTTTCCAAAAAGATTCCAGCATTCACATATATGGCCTTGGTGTTTGCATCCAGGATAATCTTCTGATGGACAGGGAATTATCTTTTGAAGCCACTGACTACTCTTTCATCTGCTTCTGTCTTTCAATACTAAACTCTGTCAGTTATCTCTTTTTTCCTTTATTGCTCCCTCTCTTCCCAAGACTGCAGTATATTAGGTGCAATAGCTGACAGTATAGAAAAGGCACTTTTTCTCCATTCATCTGTATTCGGTGACTTTAATGCTCACCATGACATATGGCTGAAACATTCTAAAGGTACTAATGTTGCCAGTATACAGACATTAAATTTTTCCATTGCCCAGTCCCTCACTCAAATTGTGGACTTCACTACTCATTTCCCTATAGCCAAACTTACAAAACTAAACATTTTGCCAGTATCCCCAGAAGCAATTCAGTGATAACCAGTGCTCAAAATACTGTGCAACCATGCAGAGATTGAGATACATAAAGAATACATATATAAATACATATATACATTAAATGACAATTGGAAAAAACGTTCATGAAAGTATAATGTTTCAAAAAAATATCTGATAAGGCATTTCATGATTTTTTTTTTACAATTTTCATTTAATGTATAACTCTGTCAGGATCATTTACCCAAATTTTTAACATATATATACATACTTACAATCCCACCTACAAATACACACACAAATGTAAAGGCAAAGAGCAGTGACGAATGGCTAGACAGAGTAAAATTAAAATTAGCAAATTCAGAATGACAGTTCAATTCTCTATTTCATAAATAAATATTATTAATTACACTGTACTATATAACAGCAGTTGCTTGAAGGAATTTAATAAATTGTCTGCAATACACAAACTTCCTCACTTCGCATTTGCAGGATCCTCAACTAACATGGAAGTCACCACCTCCACTTCTGTTTTGGGAGCATATAAAGACACAAGACTCCAGATCTGGTGAAACAACTCAAACACTACCCAAAACTACTACAAAACAAATTCCAAAAAGACAAACACATGGACAACTCCCAACATACTTCAAAGACTTCATTATGCACTAATATCAACGGTACAAATGCACCAAATCACCATAAATATATACATCCTTTCTGCTCATATCCACTCACTACTCATGAATCAGATTGAGATCTGGAAGAACTGTTATACTCTGCTTCAAATAAGATCCTGTTTCTGATTCATTTCATATCAAAACCTGCTGGATAAATGTGAGCACTATGAAAGCAAAATAAAAAAATAGTCGCACTCTGCACAGGGGCTTCGAGCATCACATCTGCTTCACAAAATAAATCTCCACCAAAAATATAAAATGCAATTTAAAAGGAGTCAATCATGAATGTTGCTGCTAAAGCAAAAACATAACAAAAAATGCTGTGTCATGTATCCACCCTGATTCGGTGATACCCCCATCTTCCAAGTCACATCACTCATGTACAAAGAGGCATTCCACTTTGATTCTTTATACAAGGCATGTTCAAAGTCTGGCCTGAGGCCAGTTACAGTCCACAATCAAATTTCATATGATCCTCTGTCATAGAATGTATCACTTACAGCTCACTAGTATTGTCAATCAGAGTATGTAAAGTATACATCTAAGAAATGCAATTTTGTGTTTACCAAAAGATGGCAGCAGCACTGTGCAGCTGACTTCTCGTAGTACAACCCTTTTCCAGCCAATTTCTAAAATCACTGTCTTTGAACTAGACTACTGCCTTTGAACCAGACCTGGCCTACACACTGCAGTATCACCTTTCACATTAGTAGAAGCAAGTTATTTCTTTGGGTCATCTGAGATTAATAAATTCTAAAATCTTCATGAATTAAATTTGTTTAGTGTTGGTCAAAATCAATTATAAATAAATTTGGATACTTAGACTTGTGTCACTTTGTTTTCTGCTTAATAAGATGAGTGTTATATTCCTGTTCATGTGTTTTTAACTTAAAAATTGACAGACAACATTAATTACCAATAATATATAATATTTAAGATTAACCTGAGATATAGCTTCCTGGAAGTTCTTTTTTCTCAGACATATTTTATTTAATCTTTTATGGGCTCCAGATATGACAGGCTGAGTGATTTTGGTAAGGTTGGTTTAAATTTATTTTGTCATCCATGTGAAGAAATGAAAATATGCTATTTGCAATAAAATTTTCATAAGATAGTTAATTTGCATTTAATTTTAATGGTTCAAAGAATGTCAAGCAGAATGGTTGGCCCTCACTCATATTTACCTTATCAATTCTGGCCCTCTTTGAAAAATTTTGGACACCCCTGCTTCATACCATCAATAAAAAAGAATCTTATTTTAACATATCTTGTCTCCTTCCCTTTCTGCCTCATTGGCAGTACTTTGTTGTTTTTGTTTGTTGTCTCATGTTCCCATATGCAATAAATAACATAAAGCTCTGCTTTTAGGTGGGAGACTATTGTAGTGTTTGTAAAGAAAAAAAACTTTTTAAAAATATCCCGATTGAGTGAATAGCAGCTTAAACTAAAATTTAAATAATTTGTAATTTATGGAAAATGAGAAAAATCACTCTGCATTTAAAACATTATCAAATTATTAATCTGTAAATTTTCAGCTTTTAAGCATGCGGAATTATTAAGTTATTAGAAATTATATACCTTTCAAGCAATATACATTCAAATAGAGCAAAGCATTTTTCTGTTAAATACCCACATGTATTCATGTGTCCATGCAAAACGACAAAGCATCAAGTAGCCAGTGACACTTATTTGATTGCAGTTAAAGAATTATTGAATTATCCCTTTTTTGAACTTCTGTACAAAAACATTTGAAAAAATAAAATTCTTTTAAAGAATGTTAAGTATCAAAAAAAGTTTCTTATTGCAAACATCAATTGAGTGATTTCAAAATCATGCTAGAAAATTACAAGTAATTTAAAAAAAATTAAATATTGAATGTAAATTTTTTTTCCTGTCAAATTTGAAAGAAAATATGTTTTATTAAATTATACAAGCCCCAACTCTCATTTTTTTTTAAATATTATATTTTTAAACCCAGGAGCCATTCTTTCTGATTACAAAGGGAAAACTGCATTGATGTAAATAGTTGAAAGAATTCTCAGATGGTAGTCTGAATGCACTTTGTTGATTATGGTGAATTATTTTTAGTAAGGTTCAGGATAAATTTTCAGTATGTCCACAGTTGATATTGCATAATTTTTTTTTTTTTTACTGAACATCTTCAGTGATTTTTCTTTATATGACTATAAAAACAATATGCAAACCCTCCACTTTAAGAAAAATATGTTCTGTTAAATAATAGTTTAGCAGACTATTATTTTTTAGAGAAAGTGTATCACTCCTTCGACTTCCTGGGGTTAACCTTTAAGGTCAGATGAAAAACAAAACAAGGAAGTCAATTTTGATTGGTTGAGTTAGCATGAGAATGATATATAGAGAAAGGGATTTCAAGGAGTTGTTTCTTAACCGACAAACAATGTAGACATGTTTTGTTTCCTTTCCTTTCTGGAACTGCTCCTCAGTGGAAGGAGAAAGCAAGCCCACTGGATAACTAGAGGATGTATATGTTGACATTAATAAACTAGCTAAGTTGAAACTCCCTGTGTTGAAGTTCTTTTATCTTTGGACTCAAAACATCGTGATCACCAGCTGTGAAAGAAGAATTCAACTTTATTATGGAATTGAAGCCATCGCCCCAAGACCACCCTCACTAGGGAGAGTATACAACAGTTGAAAACAGATTGATATTTTATTTGTATTAATTTGTGTAAATTAGAGTTTCTTTTTAAAAATGTGAGTAAATGTTCTTTTATTTTTGTAAAAATAATTTGTTCTTAGTAACGGTTATTTGCTATGACTAACTGGTCATCTTATCATCTGATTGGTTAGATTTTAATGTTACTGGATTTTTTGACTGCACAGGCACCTCTTGGGTGTGTGGGTATAAATATGTACACTTTTAGACAGAAAGGATTGTGGAATCATGGGAGCTGAGTGCTCAAGAAAATTCTCTCTTATTTTGAATGATGTATATTTTTTATATTTCAAAATGGAAGAAATTTTTTGAAAATTAAGAACTTGAGCCAAGTTCTGAGTTAAAAACCATTTCATTATTTATACAAATGAGTGTTAACAAGAAGGAATTTTTATATTCCAAATATATTTAGTCTAAGAATAAATAAAAATGTTGCTATTTATTTCATAACCACTCCAGAGGAGAAAAAGACATATTTTATGAGAAGTTGATTTGTAGAAGTTTATCACTTCTTGAAGTTGGTATATATTGCTGACATCAATTCAAGATTTTAAACCCAGCTATGTATGCCTTAATTTTGACTAAGAACAAAGTTACAGATATGTTTACCTTTCAAAATTACAGTGAAAATATCCTGCATCCAAATGAGTTCATTTGAAAGTGAAGGAGACAACAGAGAGAAGACAATATCACCAGTAAATTAGGCCAATCTCAACAGGGTAACTGAATATTGTGAATATTCTAAAGATGTTTGAACACCTTTCGTTCTTCATCTATCTGGAGAAAAAAATGAAAATTGTGTATTTCTTCTTTTTAGAAAGAACTCAAATACAAACTTTATTCATTTTCTTTGTGGACATTTGAACTATGAATTCTAAAGAGGAAAATATAATACGCAAGTAAATATTGCTTTTGTGAAAAAAAAACCTGTTGTGTATTGATACTTTAGTTTTTTTAAAAAAAGTAAGTGAGCATTTTTATAATTTTCTGTCCTGCAAACACATTTTTTTATCTTTTTATTTGTTACCTTTAAATTGCTTATGGATTTGTATGCATTTCACCATTCTTTATTTTTAATAAAATTTTTGGAATTGTGAATATTTGTTCATTTTAGCCACAAACATCATTCTTTTGTTTTTCTTATGGTAATGGAATTTTTATTTAGCTTTTTTTTTTCTTTGAAAATAAATCAGATGGAAACTCATCAGTTTAAAATGTTTAGCTCCCCACTCCAAATTTGAAAATACACAGTATATTCAAATGCTTTGGAGAAATGAAACTTACACAATTGCTCAAAATATTTCCACAAATTTTTCTAAAATAAGGATCTATTCAACATAAAATTCATTCATTAATGAATAAATACTGGAAATTTCATTTAAATTGGACAATTTTTTGATTTTAAAAGCTGGAGAGTGTTTTGTTTCTTTTATCATTGAATTTTGTTGATACCTATAAATAATATGACTTTTTGTGATTAAATTATGTTTTCTTTCAGTGTTAATATCAAATTCTTATGTAGTTTTTGTTGTTTAAATGTTTAAATGTTATTCATATAATTATCATCTGTGATCATGGAAACTTGCTCAAATAAAAAATAGCTTTAAATATGTTATATTTTTGTGTGAAATAATGAAAATATGATTATACAAAAAAGTATGTGAATGTTTCAATACATTCTTTATACTATTTTTAGGCAAACATGCCAGTTTTATAATACTAATTTTCTATACAAGTCCTTTTTCAGCATAAAAATACCTTTATCTAATTTGATTAACTTTTGTATGAGTGGATTCAGTCTACCATTATTTTAGATGGAAAAATAAAATCCGAGTGTTATGCCCACAAATACAACACAAAATTATAAACTATGTGAAGAAATGATCTTCACAGAAAAAGAAGAAAATAAAGCTAAATCCAACAATAACATTTATACATATATTTACATATTAAAACTCAATGTTCTTAGTTGTAGCCATGAAGAGATCAATAGCTTGATTGTTCAAAATGATTTTGTTGCAAGTGAGTCTGCAAAGTTTGTTGCAAGTTGCTGGGAAAATTGTCCCGGCATTCCCATATCAAAGAGTTGAGGTTAAAAAATTGTGACAAAATGCGAATAAAAACAGCGGGATTATAGCAGACAAACTCTTTCTTTTAGGCGGATGAATAAAGAAAAAAACTCCTGCTCAGTGCGTAACAATAAAAGAAGAAAGTGTTTATTTATATATACAGAAAAAAGGGATAAAGAGAACTAGGAGTGAAAGAAAGGGAAAAGAGAAAATATCCTTTAAGGAAAGAGAAAATATTCATAACAAAAAAAAGGCTTGCTCAAAATATTTCTCTGGGCACCAATGTGTAGAATTTTGTTAATGATTAAACACTCACAGATTTCTTCAAAGTTCTTGTAGAGTAGGAAAATGTTGGTATATATAGAAATTTTGCAGTTGAGTGAGTTTGTAGGTTGACGACAGAAGTCTTGTAGGCGAAAGGAGGCAGCTTTCAACTGGTCTTTACTATTGGGGCTGACTTCGTTCTCAAAAGCCCTTTGGTAGATAGTTCTTCTTTGGTTGAAAGTGCTTCTGAAGTTGATTGGTACTCTCTATTGCCGACCTCAGAGATGGTGGAATGAATTCTCACTGCCAAATAGGCGAAGACTCTCCAAATTCATGGAGATTTGAGAGGCTCAGAAGGATCAGGGACTTTTCCCTCCAAAATTGTTATACAAATTTCCTGGCACCTCCATTGGTCAGAAATCACATTCTTATCTCTAAGAATCGTGACTTTGGGAGCCGGTTTTGAAATTAATGAAAATATATTAATGAAAAAGGCTGGAGTGAACAAGCTGTGAGGCTTCCCCCAGACTTTATGGCACCATGGAAAGTAGAATGGTAGTGGAATACCTTTTTATATTTTCCAGCTCTCTCGTCAGCCAAAAAATATATTCTTATCTCTAGTAAGAATCAAGGCTTTGGGAGCCGGTTTTGAAAGTAACAAAAAAGGATGGAGTGAGGATTGGAAAAATAGAATGTGAACTTGTAAAATATTGTTCTCAAATTAAATTCCAATATACCCTCAAACAAAATGCAATAAACTTCAGTTTGTTGCAGAAACAAAATCCCATTTTTCCACCCACAAGATAGCTAGCATGGAGTAAGATATGGATGAATTAATCCAATTAAAACCAATCCCACATAGGAAAAATTTAAAACAACAATGTGATTTTGATACTAAACTTATTTTTAAGAGTAAATCTAATTAATCACACATTTGAAGCCCAAAGAGCTATGACTTCGTGAACCTAAAATGAGGAAATTTAAAAACTTTTTATAAAAGGGGGCTTACTGACAATGCGTAAGTTTTAAATTAACTTAAGTAATAACCTATCCTGCCAGAGAAAGGAATAGACAAATCGAGTGTACGTTTACAATTAAACGTACAATATATTTATAGCCCAAAATATTCTTCAACTTGGTGGGCTTAAAATCAAAAATTTTAATACTTGCTTCAACGAGCATGTAGTGGAAAGTTTGGTGGTTACCATTTAATGGTGTTGATGCATACAATTTTTATTCTACGAATATGTTAAGCAAAATGCAAAAACAACAAGAAACATTTGAGACAAAAGGCAAATATTTGAATAACAAGTAATTTTCAATATATTTTTTTAACAAAAATATTTTACAAAAAAGTAGTGAATTTTTTAGTTGAAATCTTGTTCAGTTAGTTTAATTTATGTTGAACTCAAGTTTGGTGAAAGATTAAATTT
Source organism: Acanthosepion lycidas (assembly GCA_963932145.1). Lineage (NCBI taxonomy): Eukaryota > Metazoa > Mollusca > Cephalopoda > Sepiida > Sepiidae > Acanthosepion > Acanthosepion lycidas. Next base: position 68,135,871 of record OZ010571.1, on the reverse strand, counting down.
TGTTAATGAGTTCTGATTTGAAAGGATGTTTGTTAGAATCTGTTATTGAAAATTCTGTAAATGCAAGAGAAAAATTTACGTCAAAGAATTTACTCTTCATGTAAGTAGTAAATGATTGTAAATTGTTTTGAAAACAGTCGTAAGAAAAGAACGTAAGAAAGGGCAAAAATAAATCAAACTTTAACCAAGATGGAGTTTACAGTTCAAAAAGATCGTAGAGTGGCAGTGGTAATCATCAGTCCACTTTGGTCTGCAAAAAAAAAAAGAAAAAAGGGAACTCTTCTCACCTTAAACGACAAGCTGGCCAATGTCACAATGCTAACTGACGAATGTGAATCAGTTTCTGTTTTTATTTGCTTCGAGTGATCTTGGATTTCAATCACGAGCTCTAAAAATTAGTTCCGCCGTGTGTGGATAGTCACGCTTACTTGTATGTATATTTATTATTAACTAATGAGGACTTCAGATTTTTTTGTGATCCACTATTTGCACAGATTTGACCAAACTATTTTTGGGTAATGGAATAATTTAGAATTTCGGTTCTACAAGCAAATACATGTTCCGAAATGTTATTAAAGTGAACTCACTGACAACGCGTAAATATTTCTTTTTAAGTAAGTGACTTACTGTAAGTCTAACCTATTCCGCCAGAGAAAGGAATAGACAAATCGAGTGTAAGTTTACGATTAAAAACTTATTATATAGCCCAAAGTTCTTCAACTTCGTGAGCCTAAGATGAGGGAACAATACCAGCCTGGAATTCTATGATTCTGGAGGCCTTAGTGTACAAATCCCCACAATGATGCATAGTAAATCGATGTTCACGTTACTACCAGAGTAGTTAAGTCATACCCTGGTCACTCGTGAAGTTTAGCATCATGTCCAGTGTGGTAGTTTTTTGCATGGGCATTTCGAAAGGTGTACTGTATACCGTCTGACATTAATTACAAAATTTACCAAACTTTGCAAAAAATATCTAGAAAAGGAAAGAGAACTACCAAACCAACTGTTCACTTAAAGAATAGAAGTATATCAGAAACAAATTCTTCCACTTAAAGCACACATTGAGCACTAGAGTCTTCCGAAAAAACGAAAAACAAATATGTTGTACTTGTCGCGGTCGCCATTAGCCGCTCCTTAGAAAGACGGCCTTGACCTTCACAACTCCTGATCTCGCAGATTTAAGTCAAGCAACATGCGAGAAACCAGACGACTAGTTCAATATCGTTGATGCCAAACCGTACCTCGTGAGCATCGGATTATGCAGCGCTTTCTCAAACATCGGACAACAATTGATATTAATTTAATATCTACGGTTTTCTACTCCCTCTAGCCGGGGAGTACTTGAATAAATCGCTCCAAATATCATAAGCCCCTTTTTTCATCCAAATCCAAGCTGCTCGGCCCGGGGGCCTGGATCAAAGTGTAGTACGCTGCCTTTGTGAGCTTTCGGTGCTTTGTCGAGAGTGTTACTCTTTGGCGCGATCCCGTCTCCGCGGTCGATCCGCCCTGGAAGACGTATCACCTCTCTGACCGGCTTCGCCAAGTGATACACTTTGGCGCGATCCCGTTTCCGCGGTCGATCCGCCCTGTGAAGTCTATCACTATTCTGCCTTGGCCCTGTTTAGGGACTCCGTCTTCGCCAAGTGATACACTTTGGTGCGATCCCGTTTCCGCGGTCGATCCGCCCTGTGAAGTCTATCACTGTTGTCGGTCCGCCCTGTGAAGTCTATCACTGTTGTCGGTCCGCCCTGTGAAGTCTATCACTGTTCTGACTTGGCCCTGTTTAGGGACTCCGTTTTCGCCAAGGGATACACTTTGGTGCGATCCCGTTTCCGCGGTGGATCCGCCCAGTAAAGTCGTATCACTGTTCTGACTTGGCCCTGTTTAGGGACATCGATCAACCTGCTGCTGTTCCCGTCTATTCTCCCATCCGGCAGTCGACCAGCTACATCCGTTTCGCCGATCAACTCTATATTCGTTTTACCGATACGACCGAAAGCAGCTACCCCCTAAACAAAACCAGTCATACCGGACCCGACACCGACTTGAACACATTTCTTCAGAGTACACTCTTGTACAAATGGCATTAATAAAATCGACATTATTGTTTCATCAACCTTTGCCTTTGTCCCCTCATTGTCTTGGCTGTTCACACGTTTCTTCATAAAGCTTGCCCCGCAACATACTTAGCAGCACACACCATATTTTGAGCAAAATGCTGGGAAATTTGTCCAGGCTTTCCCACATCAAAAGGGATGAGGTTAAAAATTGCGACAAAACGCGACTAAAAACATCAAGATTAGAGCAGACAAACTCTCTCTTTTAGGCGGATGAATAAAGAAAAAAAACTCCTGTTCAGTGCGTAACATAAATAAAATAAAAGAAGTGTACAGAACAAAAGTGTAAAGGGATAAAGACAATTAGGAGAGAAAGAAAGGGAGAATAAAATGTCCTTTAAGGGCAGAGAAAATGTACATAATAGAAAAAAAGACTTGCCCAAAATATTTCTCTGATCGCCTAAAAGTTCTTCAAGTGAGTAGAATTTAACAGTTAATGGTTCGAAATACACTCACAGCTTTATTCAAAGTACTTCTAGAGTAGGAAAATGTTGGTATATATAGGAATTTTGCAGTTGAGTGAGTTTGTAGAGGTGCTGTAAGAATTGTTGGCTAGGGTCACCGTGAATATAATCAAGAAGGAAAGCTGTGTTCTTGTAAACAACACCCCACATGAATTATGTACAACAAACACGAGAGAAAAATAATCAAGCTCAGTGAACATTAATAAAATATTGTATTAACAATGGTATACAAATTTCAACAATAAGTATAAAGAAAGTTACTTCCCTTTTTCCGTAATAAAAAGGATAAGTTTAGCTAATTAATGTTGAATACAATATTGAATGTTATTTAACTACAAAGTTCAATTGATGTCTTAGCTAAATTAAGAATAATTCCACAGTGTGTCACCAGTGTAGAAAGATGTAATGTTCATGAGTGATATCAATAGGAATTAGTATGATGAATGAGTAATAATTAAGAATTAAAATGTCACAAGAATATGCACCGTGCCGTATTCTCCAAGAATTGAACTGCTACTAGCTGTTGGCTAACAGAGAGAAGGTTTATATATATACTCATAGGCTCCAGTGAGCTTGGCGCTAAAAAATATAGAAAGATACTAAAATACGCGATTGGTCAGGAAATGGACCAATCCGTGATTTTAGAGAAAAATTCAAATTACGTGCGATGGCAAAATTGTCATATAATAAGTATCATATGTTTATGAACCAATGACATTAAAGAAAGCGGAGGTGTGGCACATGTAAGTGATCACCACAAGTTCGTAGGTTGACGACAGAAGTCTTGTAGGTGAAAGGCAGCTTTCAACTGGTCTTTAATAGTGGGGGCCGACGTTCGTTCTCGACAACCCTTTGGTTGAAAGTGGTTCCAAAGTTGACCAGTGCTCTCTATCGCCGACGTCACAGACGGTGGCCCAAATTCTTGTTGTGTCCACTAAAATATCAACTACAATATTTATAAACCAATCACACCCAAGAAAACACTTACATCTTAAAACACACCAATAAAATCATAGATTACAAATCAGAATTTTTGTTGTATTAGTCATCATTATTTTTAGGTAGATACCGACCAAATATCATACGGACGTAGTAGAAGACATACCACGTGACTTCTTAGGGCCAATTAGAAATAAATAAATAATTTAATTCTAGAGCCGATACTGTTCGGAAAAAGTGTATAAAAACATACGAAATCCGTTTCCAAAACGATATACACGCGGCTGTCACCAAACTACACACACACCTCTCGCTGATGACCTTCATGACCTCATGTTAAAAACGACAGCGTTGACAAACTCCAGACCACGGCAACACCGCCAACAGTAAGAAACAATTTGTATCTCTCGTATCCGTTTTTACTATGAATCACGCACACACATGTTGACTTTTTCATACAAACACACATCACAACATTTTATTGTTTCTCACACACGTACACAAAGACAGTTTATATTTTATTTCAGAACTTTATCAACCCAAACAAAAGACATTAATTTCCAATCTATTATCAACTGTTTGTATTCTTATCATTGAATTAATGTTTATTTGTTGAAACTACGTTGTCTTTTCTACTGAATTTTATTCCTTTAATGAAAAGCGTTTGATTATTCTCTAGACGGCCAAATTACGAGCGACCATGTAACGATATTTTGTTAATGTATTGAATCCCGACACTCCAAATTTTAACATTCAACGAAAAACCGAGTAGAAGGGTTTCTACATTCTCACTGCCAAATAGGTGAAGATTCTCCAAATTTATGGAGATTTGAAAGGCTCAGAAGGATCGGGAACTTTTCCCTCCAAAATCGTTATACAAATTTTCTGGCCCCCCCATTGGTCAGAAATCACATTCTTATCTCTGATAAGAATCAGGGCTTTGGGAGCCGGTTTTGAAAATAAAAATGGTTGGAGTGAGGATTGGAAAAATAGGCTAGAATGTGAACTTGCAAAATATTATTCTCAAATTAAATTCCAATAAAATGAGTCAACAAAGTTCAAAGTTATTTTGCTGCAAGTGAGTCTGCAAAGTTCGAAGTGATATGTATACCAGTACGTCTGTGTGTGAAGCACATACTAATGAAATATGTGTGTGACTGCTGAGTGATTGCATACAGTAGCAGTAATTTTAAACAAAGAGAGAGGAGACAAGACCTACTTTCCACATGGCTTTGTATGTTTTTCAGTGCAGAAAAATCATTGCTGACTTACATGTTGTCAATTTAATGTGTGTCTATGCTGTTGATAAGGGCAGAATCTTGGTTCGTTGACTGTTGTTGCAGATCTAGTCACTGACTGTTTTTGGTGAGCCATTTTTATTGCTATGGCTTTACACTGAATCACTACCCAAGCTCTAAACTTTTCCCGGGTCATCTGGAGTTCAACTGTGCAGATGTCAGAAAGCACATCATGTGACTTGTCCTATCCAATCAGGTTCTAAAAACCACTTATTTAATTTGCTGCTCCGTTTGTATAAAATTGTAAAAAAGCTTTTGTATGTACTGAATTTATTTGTAGGCATCTCTTAACTTGTTTGTGCTTCACCTATTGGCATAAAATATAGGAGTTTATATCCTATATCTGTATTAGATTAGGTAAGTCAGTGGTTTTGAAAGCACTTTTAATAGATACTGAAGTGATGTAGGGATACTGAAGGTGCTTATCTCCCTTTTGTGGAAGATAAGTCCCGTGGTTATATGACAACTGCTTTGTGACATCACTCCGTACAGTGACCCAAAGCGTAAGCTGAGTATCAGTTCGTGAACAGCAACTAAACAAGAAGGTTACTTTCTTCTAGCCTGGGCCAAAGACACATGCTGAAGCTAAATCTGACTCCCCAGCTTACAAGCACATGATAACATTTCATTTTGGGACATAGATGAATCTGGCCCATTTAAAACTGGGGTATTCTCCAGGTCTAGAAAATCTTCCAATAATATGTAAGACCTTCTGTTGCTCCTTATACTTTGCTTTGCTACGTAGACATATGTGATATATAGTTCTCCACATGTGACATATATATATATATATATATATGGTTTTGTGTATGTCTTAGTATAAAAGTCTCTCTGAGAACAAAGCATATTTGTCATTCTTTTTCCTTTCAGCCATTCCGTTCTGTCCGTGAGTTATGGTGTTGTTGTATCACGGATATAGCAATACCCATAATGAAAGGAATGTAATTGGGAGAATAAATATTTCTTTCCTTCACTTTTGTTACAGTTAATTTTATTATAAAAGAATAAAAAAAAAATTAAATTGATAATTTTTCATTTGTATTAGCTACAAAATGTTTAAAATGAAATTATCAATAGTACAAATTATTTGTTTGAAAGTTTGTGGTGAACTTCACCACATTGATTTAACTTAGTCCCCTGGTCGCAGCGCCAACCGTGTCGTTCTATCCCAGTCTACCACGGCACCAACTGTGACGTCCTACTTTGATTCCCAGTCTGCCTACCCACGTTGTGATTTGATCTAGGCAGAGGAAATCAATCAGTCATCGGGGCCGTACTGCAAACCGAGTCCAACGGGGGTGATACCACAAAAATACGCATAAAAGGCAATAAAATGAAAACTCAAAAGTTCAAAGTATCAAAGAAAAAGGTAACAAACTTTATGTCTAGTTGTTCGATACATAGGACTGCATCTATCTCCCGACCCGTTCTATGGATTGTGACACGTCGTTTTCCGCTAGGCAAGTTTTAACACTTCAAGTCGTCTGCTCGCTAAGAAATTGGTGTTTCGGTGGGTCTTTGGACGAAAGTCAAATAAAAACTTATTTCGGTGATCTGGATCTAAGTCGCTCTTCAAAATAATTGTTCTTGGTTTGAAGATATGGTTCCGGAAAGTGCGCGAATCCTGGTCAGCTATCTGCGAGGCTTGCCTCAACCGGAGACTGACTCTGGGAATTGCTGGGTCTCGACTCATTTCTGCTCGTTGTGGCTTCGTTTATATGGGCGTCGACCAAAACCGGGGTGAGTTTGTCGGCGCCGGGGGGTTCCTCGATAATTCTAAATACATATCCACCTCTCTGGTTAGGAATTTCCACCTTTTTCCATTTTTGGGAACCTTTCCTCACTCCCACCTTCTCATCATACTTCAGAGGGGCGTGAACTGACCTCCCCACATCTTCGTGGCAACCTCTCTTACTCATCCTCCAGATGGGCGGCAACAGCCTCCCTCGTGCACCACGTGATCACCACTCGACCAATGATGTCTTAGTCGGGCGTGGACGAATCTGCGGCTTTGTTTCAGGAAGAGAAAAAAAATATCTCTTCCCTTTTCTTCCCCTTAATGGTTTATCATTTCTCCAGCCGCGAACGGGACAATATGACAATGGCGGTCATAACTCTTGTTCTACACGTGGTTTACGTCAGGTATTTTATCGCTAATTATCAGAATGTGTGGTCTTCTCGACACGGTCTCAAAAAAAAAAAACATCTCCAAAGTTCCAGTCGGTCTGTCGCCTCGAAGAAAGAAAAAAAAACACATTCATTTCCTTCGGTACAAATTCCTGATAACAAAACTTTATTATCGCAGGCCAAGGATGCTAGTGGGTGGTTTTTTTAATTTTTCATATCTGTCCAAGTTCTTTTAGTTGTCTGTTTTTCGTCACTTAACGAAATAACATTTTCATTTGAATTTTCTTTTCTCTCTCTTTGGCCAGCCGGCCTGTAGTTGATAATAAGATGTCTTCCCGTACCAATAGTTTGTTTTCATATCTTTAGATAACACAGCCGATGCCAAAACATATCTGATTCTTTCCTTCTTTCCCTTTCTTTTTACTCAGAATTTCCCTGTCATTGTAATGACACTCTTTCGCCATTTGTTACTTATCAAAATATCCTTTTAGCCATCGTCTCTTAGCTGTGTGTATGTTCTTGCTTATCACTCACGATTCGGTTCTTAGCCACTCCTTTCCTTCTTTCCTTTCTTTTCCCTTTCTGCCTCGTTAAATGGTGCCACATTAGATTAGGAAACCAAACTGGGGTGAAAAAAGGATAAGCCAAAGACATCATTACACATAAGATATGTATTTAAAAAGATGTACAAACAAAGATGTGAAAGAAGGCATGCATTGAGTAAAACAAGAGTTGTCTCTCTTTAACTATTATTTGTATTCCAAAGTTCACTGAAAGAAAGAAAGTTTGTGATAGTTTCTGGTAATAAATATTTTCAACAGTTTTGCTGTGTAAGTAAAAGATTATGTGAGTGTAAGGAATATTCAGCATGCGAGTGGTGGTGTGAATGAGAAGATTGGCGCATGGTTTCAACTGTTGTGGATTTGTTTGGCAGCTGAAATGTCACTAATTATCTAAGAATATTTCTTGCTTATATAGGTGATCATCGGCTCCGAATCGCTGTACGGGAAGAATTGTTCTTCTGGGATCTGTTTCTCCCAAAAGTGCACAAAAATGATTACTTGAAAATAAAGCGATTACAAAAAATGTTGCATTGCTGTGATTTGTAAATTGTCTATTATAAAGTAGTGTTGATTTATTATCCAATGAATGCTTGTCGTTGTATGATCTGTATTTATATAAGTATGTATGTATGTATGTATGTATGTGTGTGTGTGATTTAGATCGTCACAATTTTTTTGAATTGTTTCATTTTTCTAAAAATTTTCAGTTAATTTTTGCATTTGCCATATTTTTAGTATGATTTATAATAAAGATTTTAGTGAGATGCTCTGGCTAGGGGATTTCTATTAATCCTCTCCTGAATGCCAAATTTCTACTTTTAGATTCTATTAACTAAAGTTTAATTTTAATTTATCATCCTCAGCATAGGTTGACTTAATTTTGATTTTAAGAAGACATTTAATGGATAAGCAATTGTAGATATTTTATACTCCAAAAATATATTTGATAACGGGGAAAGGTACTCTTTGTAAACTTGTTTAAAAATTTAACTTACCTTAAAAACAGGTTAACAATTGGCACATTTTGTCTTCTCAAAAATTTGTTCAATGGTTTCCATCTATGAAGCCATTGTAGTTATCTCCCTTTTGTATTCCCGGTTTCTCACTAACAAACGGTAAAAACGAACTATTCCTCAATCGGACATACTTTCATTTATCTCATGTTTCGGATAATTCAAATCAAGTAAGTAAGATCGTTTTGTGTATTAATTTGTTTGATGTTTTCCATTATCAATATAATGTACATAGAAATAGTGTGTTCAAAACTTCTTTAACATTTATATTACCCTCTCCTTCTCTCCACCATTATGAGTTTGTAATGCTTTCAGAGGTGCCCCAATTAATTGCATGATTGATCCCGTTAAAAAATAAATGCTCTAATAAATTACTTATTTTTCGCAAAAATAAAAAAAATAATGACTTTAACCTGTTAATTGCTGTTGGGTGATGTAAAAAAACAAAAACAAAAAAAGCAAACAAATAAATAAAACAAAAATGTCAATCAAATAACAATAATTAAAAATTTACCCGTTTTGCTTGACACCAAAAAATTCCATGCACTGCTTTTTTTGTAATTAAATCTTAAATTCTTTGGTGTTCCTCGTTAGTAAGAAGTATTTTTATTAATTTTCTTTGACTGGAAACCATTGTGGATTGCTAATTTTGCTTTAAGAGTGACGTTTTCCCTTTTCTCGAGGACAGCAATAAATTGTTACAATTATTGTTGCTGATATTTTTTTCAAGAAAAATATACTTTGAAAACTGATGATTAATGGAATAGTTTAAAATATTTAATTAAAAAAAAACGCCCCATAGAAAAATAAATATTGAAGCTTTAAAAATCAGTGCTTGTTTAATTTTTATCTTGTCATTTATTCATTGACAGTGACACTCTTTCTTTTTACAAAAACATAACTAGACTTCTTGCTTTTTTTATCATGTATTTTTTAAAATAATTTATTGACGAAATCGAAACAGTGATAATTTTGTCTTTTTTTTTTTTACCCCCAAATTCTTTTAAAGCTGTTTTCTATTTTTTTTCTTCAAAAACACAAACACACACAAACTTTAGTAAACAAAGAGAAAACATATTTTTGTTTGTCCATGAAAAAATTTGAAATAATTTTAGTTAGTAAAAAAAAGTCACTTAAGTCGACCTACCTAAGAATTTGTAAATAAAAGAATGAGTTGCCTTCAGTTCAAACCGAAAAATAAATCGTCCCAGAGCAAGATTTTCTTTTTTTTTTATTTAATTTTTTTTCTTTTTTTTTATTTAATTTTTTTTCTTTTTTACATTTTAATTTTTTCTTAAAATAAGGAAAAAAAGTAATAAAAAGTATTTTTTATGGTTTCATTAAGAAAATTGGAGAATTATTTAAAGTTTCCATTTCCCATTGATCGTTGATACTTTTTAATTTTTTTTTTTATTTGGATCATATTCTTTATTTGATTTGCTTAAAGTTAAAAAATACGTCTTGTCATCAACGGGCAGCAATTTTGGTGCAGTAAGTCTCCTAGAAATCTGGACTAAAATAATTGACATTTTTTTAGTGATCAACTTTTATTTTTAATGAAATGAAATGAGTTGGAAAAATGAGTTTTCTAGGATCTACTGAACGTGCTTTAATGAAAACTTTAAAACTTCGTCGACTTATGGTATTAAAGATTCTTTGTATTTTTTAAACTAAAACTTATGTTATCATTATGTTTTGTTCTTTTATTTCAATTTTAGCATAAATTACTTTCAAAGCTAAAAAGCTTGTTTCAAAATTAAAAGTTATAGCAGATTTTAATTGAGAAAACTAATAAATAAATTCTAAAACAAAAAAGGTGATCGCATGAAAGTCTTCTGCTCTGATTTCAAATTTAAAAAACGTAATTATTTTTCTAATTTTCTTCATTATTTTTTGTATTTGTGGAACCTAATTTTCCAAGATCTGTTTTAACTTTTCGTGATTGTACATTTATTTATTTATTTTACTTTTTTTTTTTTTTTTCTAAAGTTCTCGGTTGCATAGTTTCAGCAGTAAAGATGGGGATGTGAGTTTATTCTTCTTGGGACATTTAACATTCATTTAGACAAAGAGATAGTAAGAGAGAGAAATATAGAAAAAAATTTAAAAGATAATTTCACTATCTCAAGAAATTTTAAAAGGTAAAACCGCGAAAGAATTTCTTTTCACATTCAGAAATAGGTACAATTTATTGATAATTTAGAAGCTTAAAAATTGATATCTAACTCAACAAACTGTATTGATTGGATGTTTATGAAAACAACCTAAGTTTTAAAATAACTAATAAAAATAAGACTTCTTTTTTCCCCCCTATTCATTAAAAAAAAATGATTATTTAAATGTCACATTTTTCTCTATTTTAAAATAATAAAGTTTAAATTCACAAATGACAAATATAAAAATAAAATTGTTTTATTGTCAACTTAAAAACAAGTCAAAGTGTATAAAACTTTATACACTTGTGTTTTTTTTGTTTTTGTTTTTTTTTAAGTTGACAATAAAACTTTCTTTTCTACTTGAGACCTTTGACATGTAAACTGTAAATATAATATTTAGTAAAATTAAAAAAAGTAAAACATACTTGGATAAGTTGACTTGATTGAATTCACTGTATATATGAAATTATTCTTTAATATTTAATACTGGAGTCACAAAGTGCAACTCAAACTGTAAGGAAATGACATTCTCAATCTTTAAAGTGGATAAACCAAGGAAAATATCTTAAATTTATACTTGTTTGAATTAAGTCTTAAGAAGTCAAGTAGTCTGGTAGTGCCTTTGTAAATCTCTATCTTTGTGTGTGGTAGTGGTAAAAAAGAATAAAAGATTATTTATTTACTTTTTTTGTACCTATGCCAGTTTTCTTCGAAAGTCAATCTCATATGGCTGAATGAATTGGAAAATGTTTCTAAGATCCTGTTATTAAAAAAAAACATTGTAATAAGATTGAAGTGTTAACTTAGAACACTTTTTTTAGTTGTAAAAATTTTTTTACAACTAAAAAAAGTGTCCTATTATGTTAAAATGTATAATGTAACTTCTAAGTTCTTTATCTCCATTTACAAAAAATACTAAATAACAACACAACACAAGTTTAAAAAGGTTTCATCGCAGTTGACTAAAAAAACAAAGGATGGCAATATATTTGAACACAAATTACACTTTTTAGTACTTTAGCCTTTGTTTTTTGTTGATATCTGTGAAATTGAAAATCTGAAGAATGTTAATTTGAACAGTGATATCACAAACAAATTACAAAATATTTACAAATGACTATTTTTTCAATAATTCATATGACTTATTGAAAAAATAGTCATTTGTAAATATTTTGAATATATTGTTTGTCAATGTTTAAATTGCAACTTGCATCAACAAATATAGTCATTGTACTCAACAAGTTTCATTTTGAAAATAATACCTTGATAAACCAAGTAAAAAACTGTTGTCTTGTTTGTAAATGTGTAGTAACCTAATTTGTGAGGTTATCATAATTATGGTAACCTCAGTGAAATAGCATACTTGCTGTTTTTTCCGTAATTTTTTTATTCTTACTTTATAAGCGACACTATTTTCTTCAGAGAGTGATACCATTCATCATGTATTGTAGTACATTACTACAGAAGGCTTAAAAATGCAAGTATTTTAAATTACTGTAGGTAGTGTAATACTTCCGATGAAAAAAACATTTTTTTTGTGGTTGAGAAATTAAGAATGCTTTGAAAATTCATTCTTGTGAATCTATGGAAAAGTTTTTGAAAAGTATCTGTTTTAGACTCCATTCAAAATGACTTATCCGATACCTTTTTAAAATTTAGAATAAAATAAACATAATGAATGGTAAAGGCACATATTCCAACTCGAAGAACTGAATCAGAAACCTTATTTCCAGAATATTGAGCAAGCATTCTTGTTTTTCAATCCAAAAATGTGTTACTGAATAAAGGTTACTTTGGCTAGTAAAATATTTAATTAAAAATCTTGACAGGGTTATACCTGCAACTAAAATAGACAGGATATCAAGGTAGTTGGATTTCACTTCAGGTTGCTACTTTATGGGTTTTATTCTTGCATGAATAAAACTAAACAATAAACATTTAATTGAACTGAGTTTCCAAGGAAAAAACTATTGCCTTTGAAAACTTAAGTGGAAAAAGACTAAAAGAGTGTCTAAAAATTCAAGTTAGTAATAATTTTTGTAAACAGTATGAGTAGTTAAACTAATAATGATATTGCTCAAATTTTGTCTAAAATCAATTTATCTTGAGCAGAAAATTCACGCAGGGAAATAAATGAAAAACTTTTAAGTTTTAGTGTTTGCAGAGATGGTATTTCAAATAAAGAATTTGAGATTCTTATTTAATTTGTTTATGCTTTTTTTGTAGCAGATACAAATCTCAACATTTACATTTACACATTATTTGTCTCAGCTGATACATAAAGTTACACTACAGTTACACTGAACATTTTTGACATACCGCTGTTATTTTTTCTTTTTATTAACTAGTTAAAAAGATAATAAAACAAAACTCTATAAAGTTTTTCATTAATTTATTTTAGACTGGTTGATATTTAGGCTTTCTTTCACTGATTACTTGTGTCATGTAGAGATTTTCTATTACTAAAAAAATGATAAGTACATAATTAGAAAGAATGTAATTTTTGAGAGTTTATGAGAACAAATGAATTCTACATGTCAACTTTAAATTTTATCTTCCACATACAACTTTACATATGTAGTTTGAATCAACCAATCGCTATAACTTGGTTTTATATTTATTTATTCATGATAAATGTCTTAAAACATTTGACCTAAATGAACATTTTAAAGATAAATACTGAAGCTACGTACTATTGGTTTGTTGTTCAAATTACAGTGATTGCTTATATAATTTGGTATATATTTTCGATTTTCATTAATTGTACAGATGTTAAATAAATTTAGCAACAATTGAAATCTTTTTTCTCTACATTTCTTTTAAATACAATGTACAGTTAAAATTTAAAATAAAATCATTTAGAATTTTCTAAGGATAATATGTATGTACATCATTTTTGAATTATCTCTCATGATAAAAGCTTTTAGTTTGACTTTATGGTTTCAACGGCATTAGTCACTCTGGTCACTTGATTCTCTAAGTGAATACAAACTAGGAATAAAACTGTAAAGGTACACATTTCTGCATTAGAATTTACTTATTAAAACTTTTACTTAACAAATGAAACTTATGGTTGCTTTTTTGAATTACTGAGACAATATTTTAATATCAATAACTTTTTTAATTTAACTTTTCTTGAATTTTAATTTTGAGCCTTCTGCATCATAGTCTTTCCATTTCTTAATTGCATTAAAGAAAATATGTCTAGTTGAAGCTTTGTTAAATGAATGATTTAACTTGAGAAGCTTTTCCACAATTAAAACCATGTTAGATACATTTAAAATATTCAACTTGATACATGAAAGATTTTTAGACTTGAAGCTTCAGAACAATATAAGAATAGTAAAAAATATCTTTGTCACATAATGCAAAAGGTATGAAAATTTAAAGCAAAAGCAATTGAATAGGATGAATACTTATCAAAATGTTGTTCATATTCCATCAGATTGTTGTTGCATTTGGAAGTAGAAGTGCCATTGACTTCTATTTGAATTTGTTTATTGTAGGATTGTATGTAAATGAGATACTGCTATAAAAACACTGTCACAGTGAACGCCAGTGGAGTTTCCATGAGTTAGCTTGACAACATCTATTCGAGAGATTACTTCATAACAATATGGCATTGCCTAATCGTGTTGGATGAACTGAAGCATGTAGAAAGTGGGATTAGATGTTTTGCAGTATTGGTTAGGGTAAATAAACTGAAAGACAAGAAAACCTCTAGAGAGAAGACTGAAATTACTGATTTATTTTTGGCTTTGGCAGGATGTGTAGCCATCAACAAAATATCTATTATGGTGTACCTTAAAAATACTGGAAGGCTTAACATATAAGGAAATTTCAAACATTATTAACAGAAACATGCGACCAAAATAAAAAAAGAAAAAAAAGCTGGTTATTGCAGAGAGAAGAAAAATTTTTGAAAAAATAGACAGAACCCAAATAAAAATGTAATGCAATATTTACACAGATTAAAAGAAGTATCAAGATATTGCAAATTTGAAAAACTGGGCTTGAGAGAAAGAAATGGTTTGAGAAGGCCAATTGATCCTTCTGAGACTAATATACAAATATGTGTATATATATATATGTGTGTATATATGTATATAGAGAATTCCTCAAAGTTATGACATAAGCTGGAAGGGATTCCTGACTTGGGAGATATGTTTAACACACAGCTACAATTTCAGGTCGGGTTGGTTCGATAATTCTTGTAATCGGACGCCTTCTTGCGAACCTGAAACAGATGCCTTCTCTTCCAAACGAACACTTTACGACAGCAAATGGCACACATGACTACTGCCGACCAACGGATGACCGACTGCAACGGATTTCATCGCGCAAAAAAAGATACCAAACGACCTGCGCGTCTTCTTCTTGTAGTCTTCGTTCGAGTCCATTATGGTACTCCAAGGTGTACTAATATTAATAAATCTACCATTCATCGAATACTGTTGGCATGTATGGTCTGGTGTCCCCGCTGTTTGTTGCGAATTTCTTGAAAAAATCCAAAGACGGATATATAATGGGATTGATCCTGACGACTTGGGTCTTGGCTATATAGTCATTTTATCACGGATGTAATTTGGCTTCCCTCTGTCTTTTCTATAAATATTTTCATGGCATCTGCTCTGACAAGCTAATTTCACTGATACTGTATAGTCTATTATTAGTTATTAGAAGGTCAAATGGTACTTTAAATCTATAAGAATAAAATTTAAATATTAAAAATATGTCTTGCACATATTTAAATGAACCCTTTTAGAAAATCTTTGTGTATAAAAATATGAATAAATCAGATGAATAAAAATGCCAAAATTTTTTTATCATTGAAAACCCAGAAGACTCATTGAATAATGGAAGTATATATTTGTTAGCAGGCATCCCCCCCACCACACCTAAACTTAACCTGACTTTGTAAGTAACATATATTGGATAAATAAACTGTCTAGGGAAATTAAAACTGGCCCGAAATTAAAAATTTTCTGTGCCGTAAGAGAATCATATTTTTAAAAATAAAATATATATATACACACACACACACACACACACGTGTGTTTTGAACAATAAAAATACCGAGAAATTAAAAATTTAAATTTTTCAGACACACTGGGTTGTATATTAATATTTTTTGTTTTATTATTTCAATTGGATTCCTCAACTGGTTTCATCCAGTATGGCCATCATCAGGAGAAAAAAAAATTCTGCTTGTTAGTAGTAGTGATCTACTGGAATGAATGACTTTCTGAACAAAATGAACTTTATCTGTAGTTTTCATTTGATTTTTATTGTTAATTTTGGTCAGTCCTTGTGTTGGTTAAATGGCCTCTTTTAAGTTGTTTTTATGATAAAGGTTGGATAGATTCATGCTACTCTGAATTCCCTTGGTCATTTTGACAGTTTTATTGGTTTCTGGGAAGGTGATGTGTCTGTGTTAAGTGTATGTTATCATTTAGTTCTTCGGGAGTGTATATAATGTGTGTAAGTGTATATATTAGTATGGGTGTGTGTATAAGTGTGAGACCTCAACATCTCTGCCAGCATGTCTGTCTCATGTGGGTAAGAAATGTGGTTAGAGCTTGATTTATGGGATTATATATTCTATGTTTTTAAATTTGTGATTAAGCCCATCTGGAAGGAGTGTTTTGAGGTGTAAAATCCATTTGTCTTCATGGTCTTTTTTCTGTCCTTTTCTATTTTTTCACTTATAGTGAATTTGGCATGACTTTTAAAATCCTGTTTTTGTAGGCAGAAATTTTGTTCTACATGTAATAATCTTTTGTGTGGAGCTGACTAAATTTGATTACGATAATTATTAATTCTGTAGTGAAAGGGCCATTCAGATTTTCCCACATATTGTTTCTGGCATAGTGCACATTCTAGGAGGTAAATTAAGTTATGACTTCTATAGGTAGAGTTGTGGTAGGTTTTGAAAGTAGATTTAGTGACTGAACTAGTGAATGAATTGGTATGTCTAATGTGGTTACAACATAAGCTCCTATTTTTTGTTACATTGTAGGGAAAATTCTGTTGTTTTATTTTTGGTTTATTACAGATTACCTGGATATGCTCTGAAATGTGGTTACTATCTATAATTTCCTTAAGGTTCTTAGCTTTACGATATGCTAGAAGGCTGGGTTCCTTAAACAAAATTTTTACCTCTGGTTTGAGATGTAGTATTTACATATGTACATATATCTAGTGTTTACGTTTACACACACACACATAAAT
Source organism: Acanthosepion lycidas (assembly GCA_963932145.1). Classification (NCBI taxonomy): domain Eukaryota; kingdom Metazoa; phylum Mollusca; class Cephalopoda; order Sepiida; family Sepiidae; genus Acanthosepion; species Acanthosepion lycidas. The sequence goes on along the minus strand of OZ010571.1, from coordinate 68,118,960 downwards.
AAGTTTGTCACTTAGCTGATTGATGTTACTTTCAGCATCCCGACTCTGGATTTTCATAGATAGACCCATCCATCTACTCTTCAGGGGGTATCAGAAATTGACTGCTTATATTTATTGATTTTTCTTTTTATGCATTTATCATTGGTGTTTTTTCTGTATCTGCTTAGATGTGCGTACATAATATACATATATATATAAATAAATATATATATATATATATATCTCTTCTACCTAGACTTTTTGTTGGAAAAACAGCATAGCGTAATGGAAAAGGCCACAAACTTAATAAAAATAAAATTTTATTGTCAAAATGTTTGTTATTATTAAAATGAAAGACCAAAGTATTTTTTTATTATTTTTAAAAAAACTTTTAATCCTTTTTAACGCAATCGAAATTTTGGTTAGCAATCTTGTTTTGTTTATGTCATCGTGGTGGCGTAATAATTACATTGACTTTTTCTGCGCATTTTTTTTGTTGAAAACACATTGATTTGGAAATTCTTGTAAAATTCGAATAATTGTCTGATTTTAATGAAATTTTCAGGACTTATTCACCAATGAATTTTTACTGGAATTTTTTCATATTTTTAAAATTTTAATTATAATAATTTATAATAGTTTAAAAATCATGTAAAATTCTGTATTGGACTATTTCCTGGATGTGATAAATTAAGTGGAAACAAAATGTACAAATCCAAAATTGAAAAGATGAATAAACGTCGTTTCACTCTCCTATTTTTTAAATATTTTTTATTTTTATTTGTTTACTTAATTAATTACCTTTTTTCATGTATGGAAGCCTAAAGGTGACATTATCATGAAAAGGTCACATGATCTAAGAGTTTTGTCCCTTTACAATGAACTTAAGTAATTTAAGAAAATTTTATAGTATTTTAAATTTTTTATTTTTGCATAAACCATCTTCGAAAGGTAAATAAAAGTCAATAAATTATTAGATATTTGTGGAAAATAGATTCATTTGTAAAAATTACTAGGTAGTTTAAAAAGAAATATGTTCACTTAGATTTTGTAAATTTATGTCAATTCTGGTCAGCCATAGTAGCTGTCATCGCTTTGTCACTGAATTGTCCATCAATCATCGCCTCAGGTAAACAGGAATAGTTGTATATTACTTTTTTATGCTATAAGTAAGTAATATTTCAAATCAGATTAATTTAACTTTAAATTTTCAAATTTTACTTAAATAACGTGTCAGAAATATCTATATTTTTTTTGCAATAGTTTTAAAATCAGTAATTTTGTTTTGTTTACAAATTTCTTTAAATTAAGGAAATGGCTGCTTTTAAGAGAATTTTAAGAAATCAAGCAAATATTTGACATTCAAATCTGTATAATTTCTATTTGAAATAAAACAATATTTTACTTATTGGGAATAAATTTAATCATTTAGCTTTCAATTAAAGCTAAAATGAAATCTTCAAGAATGCTTTTTCATTTTTAAAAGTTCATCTCAAACCTTAGGTATTGAAAATTTATGCCGAAAAAGTGGAGGTACCTAATATATATATATATAATATACTGTCTGTCTATATGTGATACTCATCTCTGCAGGAATGTTCCAGACTAGTGTCCAGTTGGCAGACAGGGGTGAGCTTGCTGTAAATCAACACAGCTCTGTACTCAAGATTTATTGTAAAAAAAAAAAAAAAAAAAAAGTACAATTATGGCACAAAGCCTAGAGGGGGAATGGGTTGTGGCTGGTCACCACTAACTTATACCTAGCTAATCTGATTCATGACACATTCTCTTGTTACAGTTTGCACATCTGCCACAAAAACCATTTCATTGCCACTCAATCCTTCATATACCATATACCATAATACCTCATACACTGACCTACAAAATGCACCCCATGACATAAAAATTTCATGTATAAAAATCTAAGGATGAGTGGACAGGGGATGAACCCAAAAAACAAACTAAAATATCAAAACAAACATAATAAAGATAACTTACATTAGTTGGCCCTGTCAAACCCTAACAAGTAAGGCTGCTGTATGCCTTTGGTCCCTGTTTACTTCCTTTCAGGCACTGTCTGGGGACCTTTCAGCCACTGCTTTATCTGTAGCTGTTGCTGCTGCTGTCATCATTGGGTGGGGTGGAGGTTGTGAATTCTTAGCAGGGAACACCTTGGACATGTGCCCCGAGGCCCCACATGACCAACAGTAGGGTCTGCGTCCCACCACCACCACCAGCTTGAGTTTTTTGCGACACATTTGGGATTTACCCGAAAGCTTGCTGGGTTAATGTTACTTGTAACACCATGTCTCCTGTAGTGATTCCAAATTTACTAATGATGGCATTTACTTCCTCCACCAGTCCATACTTCGAAAAGAAGGAGTCCATCCCAGATATCCATGGGCACCACATGCACCGTAATTTTTTCCTCCTGGTGGCCATGTACATTGTCTGGAGTCTTACATTTTTCATCATCCGAATACTTCCTGCCAACTGCTTCACCTCCTTTTCAGTAGCCAGGAGAATGTCCCACATAGCATTGGATCTCCTGGCTAACACTTTTGAACTGACATTAAGGCTCTGTAAGACATCTTCCATGGTTTCCCTGCTGACCCAATTAATTTCTGACTTACATCAGTGGTCAGCAGGGATATTATTTGGGCATTAACAGCTTTCAAAGCCCCAGGAATGTTGAGGAACTCATTGTCTTTAAAATACTCAGCATATTGATCTTTGAGCAGCATAGTACGACGCATCCTTTTTCATTGACCTATTCTCAGACCAGGCCATTTTAGGTGGTGAAACATTTTCAGTTTGCATCACTGGCGTATTTGAATTATCTGCCATGATGGCCGAAGACCACTATGGCCAAACAAATAAAAGTTTGCTTTATTAACAATGTCATAATGAAACACAAAATTAAGTGGAAAAGAAAATGAAACTTGATTTACAAGAACAGAGAAAAAAAAAATAAGAATGAGTAAAGTTGACAAACAACAATTAAACACTTAATAAATATGATAAAAGAAATAAAATTGGGAGGGGGCGCCAAAGTACGAAAAGGAAATAAACTAAAGAAAGTAAAATTTAACACAAAGAAAGTGAACAAATTACAACAAGTATGCATAAACTGGGAAATGCAAAAGTTTAACAAAAGTAAAAATAACAAACTTAACAGTCCTTAAGAGAAACAAAATCTGATATTCTTGACAGGCAAACTTAAGCTGGTCAGAAACAAGACAATACTGAACAATGCAGCTCTGTACTCAAGAAAACAATGGTGGATGATAGATATTTATCACAATATCCACACTAGAACTAGCAACCAACCAGGACTCAGAGAATGGAATTGCCTAAGTGGCAGAATAGACATTCCAGTTTGCTACATATACCAGCTGTTCTAACCTCTTGGTCTGGAGAGCTTACAATACAGTAAAGCATTAATGTGGTTATTCAATAATATGTTTATATGATATAAGCAAAATGAAAATATTAACTTATTCTACCATAACCAGATGTACCCTAACAATAAACAAGATGAAATAGGCATTAAAGATATCCCTTAATAGCAACCAGTACCTTAGCTTTATCAGTTATAATAAAAAGTTTAAAACAATCCTTATCAATAACTTGGGACTTCAAAATCCCTCTCTATGTAAAAACAATGATTTTATCAATTCACGTGTCCTTTGGAAGATTATAATATCAATAACCAAAACACAACATTAAATTCTTACATTAGCTACTCAAACACCACAGTTTTTCATATGTTAACTTGTCACTTATTGAAACATAGTGCAACTTTTGCACATATTCATCATCATATCACAAACAACCAAAATATTAACATAAGACAAATATTAATAAGTAAGTAATACCCAAATACTATATAATACTAACTGCAAGGAAAAACACAAATTACTCAAAGCTATTATTATACAAAACTGCCTACATTAAATAAAATATCTTTCACCATAGTACACAGTATTTAAAAATGTGTATAAAATATTTGATATGCATATAAATTAATAACAATACATATAAAGTATTTGATATGTTCTTTTTCTGATGCAGTCAAACTCTGTGAAGCTGTTTTACACATTATGTCACTCATACAATATGCTTATATTTGAATTGTAGTATTCCAAAAAAGATCAGGATGTAGCCAACAAAATTTTGTCTATTCTACTGATAACATTCTGTTTTTAATAAAAACTGAGATGGTCAAAAGTATTCAAAAACTGGGCAGTTTGTCCATAATTTTGATTTGAATATGCATCTTATTAAAAAATTAGAAAAATACAATAAAAAATTAAATAGGTTCTGTTAATTGAATTTAAAAAAAACTTGTTTAGATACACATTTTATTAGTTGTTCATGTTGTCTAGCAATGATAATAATTTCCATGATTTATTTAGTAGCCTTTACTTAACCTGTCTTTTACTTAGACTGGAGTAAATTATTAAATTATGCATGTTGAGGTCAATGTAGTGAATTTAGGTATATATCATGAGTTTTATGACTATAAAGATCATTCTCAAATAATTGGACATCTTTTTTTGAATATGTAAAGTCTAAAAAATTGTTTTACACTCTTGAAGATGGGCATTTGTCACCTGATGTTTATCAAGATACAGATTGTTAATTGAACTTAATGTTGATATTGGTAGATGAAATTTGAAAATGGTTTGGTATTTAGAGCAAAGATTTTACCACAAAATTCAAAGAAAAGTCTGTAAAGGAAAACTATCAAAGTGAAAGTACATAAATAGTAAAATGTGACAAACCAATTTAATAGTTTCAAATTTTTATTGTCATTTACTTTGTAAATTATCATGCTTTGCTATTTTAATGATTTTTATGTCAATTTTCAATTAAATCTTGTCTTTTTAAATTTTTATTTTTTATAACCATGTGTTTTCAAATTTTTATAACTTGCTTGTTTGCCAAGTTATTGCATATACAAATAGACTGAATCAATCCTTAGCTAATCCCTTTTCTATTTTCTTTATTATAAGTTGTGTGGTTCTTTTCTTGGTTATCATCTTTGTTACTGACTAATTTTGGAGAAGTACATGTTTTGTAAAGGAAGTGCTTTCTTTTTTCCATCATTAAGCTGTAGATTTATTGATGTACCAAAGTGTGTGCATCTTTTAACAGAATTACAACAATTATCTTTCAAAAATTATTAAAGTTTAAAAAAAAAAAAAAAGAAGTGAAATTTTATTGTTCTAACATTTTATTCTTTTATCAGTTTCTAGACACCAACCCATTTTTAAAAACACAGTTGGAATTTGCAGCTCTTATTCTTTAATGCACAGTTATAAATTAACAAGTTAGATAATAAAGGATTCTAAAATTTTCCAAATACACTTTCAGAAATTCTGTATAAATACTCTGAGCAGTTTTGCATGAAGATCAATTTGGGAAAATACTAAATCACATCTTTAATTTTTGTCAGTATAATTGAGAAGTTCTAGTTTCTTTTTGAAATGTTAGGATTTAGTTAACTAAAAGTAGATGTTTTATATACATCATTATCCAAAAGAAAGAAGCTCTTTCTCATTGTTTATCACAGATGTCATTGACAGTAGTTTTAACTAAGGCTAGCTACCATACTCAACACACTTGGTCTACTAATTGTTAAGAGTTTTCTGTCAGAGATCCTGCTGTTGATCAGTGTGTTCACACAGTAGGGTTCAGCACCCTAATTTTTTTATTCATAGCTTGGGTAGGAATTGACTTCATTGTTGCTTTTGAATTCAGAGTTTCTTTCTAGACTGGTTAGAAGATAAAATCCTTCTAGTTTTATTTTTAAAATATTGAAACAAATCATGTTAAAAGTGAGAAAAATCTGTAGCCTAATTATGCCAGACAAAAATGGGATAAAAATAGTCATTTTTTAACTTTTTTTATACACTTACAAAAAATACAACTTGCATCTCATTTGGCTTTGAGGAGGAATTGTGACGTCACCCCCGGGGCTGTCTCCGCACTCGTGCTATCCTGTGACGACCAATGTGACTTGGTATTGGCCGCAGCACCAAATGTGACGTTCTAACCCTTGGCCGATTCGGATTTGAATCTGGTTAGATTCGGTATCAGCTTTGTTGTTCCCAGCTGGCCTCCAATGTCTGGTTACCGAAGTAACTGCTTTGATTTCTAGTCTAACCTACCCACGTTGTAATTTGATCTTAGGTAGACGAAATCAATCAGTCGCAGGGCCGCAATGCAAGCCGAGTCAGAGCAAAGGTAACACCGCACAAGTATATGTAAAAGAAAATAAAGTAACAACTTGAAAAGTTCAAATGTGTTAAAAAAAGAATAACAATATTTTTATATCTGGTTTCTGAATACAGGACTGCGTCTTTCTCCCAAACTGCTTCTATGGATTCGTGACACTTTGCGTTTGTTAGGCGAGTCTTAATATCTTAAGTTGTTTTTCAATAACTGGTTTTTGGTATCTTCGGGCGATGTTCGTAAAACTTGTTTTGGTGGTATGAGTCTAAGTCGTTCTTCAAAAATAATTTGTTCTTGGTTAGAAGTTGAAGTCGGGATGTGTGCATCTTCAATCAGCTTCCTGCGAGGAAGCTCAGAGTTCACAGCTCAACTCTGTCTGCATCTGCATCTCTCCAACTCCAACTGCAACTAACTAACTGCGACTCTGTTTATATGGACGCCGACCAAAACCGGGAGTGGGCTTGTTGTGGTTTGGGGTTTCCTCGATAATTCTAAATCTACAATAAGGATTTTCATTGTTTTCAGACAGGAAAATTTATCACTTTCCATTTTTGGAAGTCCATTACTTTTTGCTTTAGAGTGGTTCTTAAGGGTATCGTCCTCCCAAATTCTTCCTTTCTCATATTGGTATCTCACACCAATCCCCTCAGAGGACGTCAACAGGCCTCCCTTCTCTCTCACAGTAGTACCTCACACCAATCCCCTCAGAGGCGTCAACAGGCCTCCCCTCCTTCTCGTATGTTTACCATTATTGCTCAAAGGAAAAAAAAAAATTATCTTCTTTTTTTTTTTCTTTCTTTTTCCGACACCAAACCCCTACGACTCGTAGTGTGGTCCTTAATCTCTATCTTAACCGAATGTCACCTGGACTTTATCAACGAGATTTTCACCAGTGTCAAGTGGGTGGTTAACTGGACGTCTCCGCACTCTGTCGCTAATTATCTCTCCCGGTAACAAACTCTTATCATGGCTAGGTCTTAACATAAAACAGGTGTTTTTCCCAAAACCAAATGATATCTCCGAAGGATAGTTAATGGTTTATTCTTTTCCCTCTTCTTTGGTGGCCTCAGCTGATGTCTTCCTTGGTCAGTACGTGACCTGATTAACATTATCTCCCAGCTTCTGTTTTGTAGGCCACTTGACCAATTTGAAATTTTCATTGTTGCCATGGGCAGATGGCTATCTTTTATTTGCCGCTTCGTAGCATAAATTAATTCGACAGATTTGAGATCTTAGGAATTTCCTATCTTCTGCGATAAAATACTTTTCTTTGCAAATGAAAATAAAATCTTTACCACTTTTCTTTGTTAAAAAAAATAACATCGCTCAGTATGTCTTTTCGTGATAGCTTCTTATCGCCTTAATTATTTCAGCTTCTTCTCGCCTTAATTATTTCTCACTTTTAATTTTCACGCGACCACTAAATAGTGTCACAGAATAAATGAAAAAAAAGTTTAAAATATTTTAAATTCCATAGTAATTTAACACAGCAAAGTCCACTTATGCCAAAGAAAAATATAAGTAAAATAAAATAGAATTTTAAGTTTTTTAATACAAAGTTTTGTTTAAAAAAAATTAGTATTTCATTTTTTGTTTTTGAACTATTGTGACGTCACCCTGGCCTCTCTCCGAGCCCACCGCCGTGCTATCCTGTGACGACCAATGTGACTTGGTATTGGTCGCAGCACCAAATGTGACGTTCTAACCTTTTGCTGATTTGGATGGGAATCTGGTTAGATTCGGTATCAGCTTTGTCGTTCCCAGCTGGCCTCTAATGTCTGGTTACCGAAGTAACTGCTTTGACTTCTAGTCTAACCTACCCACGTTGTGATTTGATCTTAGGTAGACGAAATCAATCAGTCACCTGGCCGCAATGCAAGTCGAGTCCGAGCAAAGGTAACATTGCACAAGTATATGTAAAAGAAAATAAAGTAACAACTTGAAAAGTTCAAATGTGTTAAAAAAAAGAATAACAATATTTTTATATCTGGTTGTTGAATGCAGGACTGCGTCTTTCTCCCAAACCGCTAATATGGATATATGACACTTTGCGTTTGTTCGGCGAGTCTTAACATCTTAAGTTGTTTTTTCAAGAAGCTGGTTTTTGGTGTATCTTTAGGCGATATTCGTAAACCTTATTTTGGTGGTATGAGTCTAAGTCGTTCTTCAAAAATAATTTGTTCTTGGTTAGAAGTTGAAATCGAGATTGCGTGGGATCTTTCAGTCAGCTTTCTGCGGGGCTGGTCTACGAGCTCTCAGCTCAACTCTGTCTGCGTCTGCATCTCTCCTCCGTGTTCTGTGTTACTCACTGCAACTGCCGTCCACTCACTGCGACTCTGCTTATATGGACGCCGACCAAAACCAGGGTGGGCTTGTCAGGGTTTGAGGTTCCTTGATAATTCTAAATCCACAATAAGGATCTTCTTTGTTCTCGGACAGGAAAATTTATTACTTTCCATTTTTGGAAATCCTTACTTTCTACTTAAAGGGAATCGTCCTCCCAAATTCTTCCTTTCTCATATTGGTATCTCACACCAATCCCCTCAGAGGGTGTCAATAGGTGCCCCTCTCTCTCACAGTGGCATCTCACACCAATCCCTTCAGGAGGCATCAACTGGCCTCCCCTCCATCATAGTTTACCTTTGCCTACCGCTCACGCCACCCTTCAGCCAATGAACGCTCAGCAGCGTGGGTGTGGCTAGACTGGCCTCGGTTTAAAAATCTCGCTTAAAGAAAAAAAATTATCTCCCCCCCCCCCCTTTTTTTTTTCTTTCTTTTCTTCCCGACAACAAACCCCTACGACTCTTATCTTAACTGAACGTCGTCTGGAATTCGTCAATGAGATTTTCGTCAAATAATCATTGAGGTTGGTCAATGATTTTCCGCACTCTGTTGCCAATTATCTGTTCCGATAAAAAAAATTTTTTATCATGGCCAGCTCTGACATAAAACGGGTGTTTTTCCCAAATGATATCTCCGCATATAATTAATGGTTTAATCTTTCCTTCTTTTTAACTTGTGGGTGGTCCAGCTGACATTTTTCTTGGTCAGTGTGTGACCTGATTAATATTATCTCTTAGCATTCTGTTTTGTAGGCCACTTGACCAATTTGAATTTTTCACTTTTGCCATGGGCAGACGGCTATCTTTTATTCGCTCCATCATAACATAAATCAAATTAAATCCGACAGATCCGAGATCTTACTTTCTTCGCTAATGAAAATCAAATCTTTACCACTTTTCTTTGTTAGAAAAAATAACATCGCTCAGTGTCTTTTCGTGATAGCTTCTTATCACCTTAATTAATTCTCACCTTTTTTTTTTTTTTTTCACACAACCCTAAATAGTGTCACACTATTATAAATGTAAATTATCCTAGCAGATAACACTTTTGAAAATTGACCTTTTTTACAAAAATAAAACCATCCAAGATTGTAAATTTCCTAAAAGAAGTTGGGATTGTACTCAAAAATATGAGTAATTGAAAAATGGTTCAAATATATATGTATATATACACACCTTTTTTTACCAAACTATCCCTATGAATCTATTTCAGAATTTTGTTGGCATTAAATGACCCACTGAGGTTGATATGCCATAAAACAACCAACTAACTTAGCATATCCAGTTGTCATGATCATGTCTTGTTACAAAAAGTTGATGTAAGCTAAGTGTAGTTGAATGATGCAATCTCTTCTATGAATAACTAAAGCAACAAAACTTTTCCATTTATATCAGGACACATGTTCAATATTTATTTATTGGATTAGAAAAGGTGTCTAGATTTTCAAGCATAATGGTTATTTTTATCATAACATTTTAATTGGAAACATTAGATCATCTTGATCTTATTTGAAGTATTGTATAATTGCCTTTTAAATATGACTTGAAAAGGAAAAGATTAAATCCATAAATTCTGTTTTAATTAAAAAAAAAAATCAATGATCTCAAATTTCAGCAAAACACATGATCTGTTGAAACAGAAAACTGATTTGAGATTGAATCTAAAAATTTTATTTGGAGTATCTGTGTATTGTCATTTTAATCTTTATTGCTATAAGAAGATATAAATTATATTATTAGATATAAATTATATATATATAATTAGATATAAAATATAATGAAATGTGCCACTATTTCTCATTTTATTTGAAGAATTCCATTGTTGGAACTTTACAATAAACAGATAAATTTCATCATCTTTGTTAGTGATATGTCCCGGAAAGGGATATATTTGTTGGAAGTAGCAAAGTGGTTTTGTGCTACTGAAACCGAGTAGAACAATCTAGCAGGTAACCGAAATGGACTGGTCCTCATTGTAGTGGTAGGCAATAGGCGAAGGCAATAGGCGCCCCCCCTGTATCTCCACATCAGTTTGTATTTATGGCTGACACCAGCCAATCATATTACTGTGAGGGGGAATCCAGGTGTGTGCATATTCATTACATCAGTTAATGATTGGTAACATTTTTTGAACTTTATTGTAAATTTATCTATTTATAATAAAGAGTGAATGCTAAGATGGCACTGGCTAGTTCTGCTTTCATAATATTTTAGTTTCCTGCTTACATCTATTTATTAGACCACACAAAATACTACATGTTATGTTGTGTAGTTTTAAAAAGTAAAGTTCAGAAGGGATGAAAATGTAAATCATTCATAAATACTTAACTGACTTATATTAAGGGAATATTTATAAAAAGGTAAAAAGAATTACTGGTGATTGGTTTTATTTTAATGAAGGAATGTGTATGAAGTAAACATGTAAGATAATCCTAGATATAGATGCAGGTTAGATTTAATAATATAGTAGATATTGTTATAGGAATATGTACATTTATTATAAAATTTATACTTCTAATAATCAGCTTGAGTTATTCCTTGAATTTAATTGCTATTTGTAAGATGTTCTGTTTGGATACACTGTTTTTAAGAAAACTCCAGCATAATTAGGAAAAATTATATTCCACAATTTTAATTGACATAAACTCAATATATCATTCCTCCCTCTCTCTCCCTCAGCCAAAATATGTCATTTTTATTTTAAACATTATTAAGAGGGATATGAGTTAGAAAATCTTCCTCTGTATGGTTAAGAATTAGCAGTACAAAGTAAAAAAACATTCCTTAAGTAATGAAATGCATTGTACATTTTATCTTTCAGATATTATAACACAAGAATTTTCAAAGTTTGTTTCATAAACTAATATAAGATGCGTAACAACAAAATTAAAATTAAATAGGCGGAAATGTTTTTTCCAAGTATTTATAATAATTCTCTGCATTTGTTTTGACATTATCATCAATTTCAAAGTGACCTATAAGTTTATATCTATATAACTTGCCCAAAACTTTACTCAACTTCACTCCTGTCGTTTTCTAAGTTATGCTGGTTGACTGCCATGAAATGCACAGCCCAGTCATCAGGCCCATCCATTGTAGCTCTAGATTCATTACTAAAAATTACTGTTGAGAAATTATTTCTTTGTCCTACTTAGACATTTCTTTTAGTGGGGTTTACTTAAGGGTGGCAGTTTTCTTGTTTTCATGTTTTTAGCCAATGTCCTTAATATTCTGCACCGTTTCTGTTTGAATTCACAACAGTTTCTTTAAATATTTTCTTGTTGGTCAATTTATTTTTCTTGTTTATTACAATTTTAATTTTTGTCAAATCTTCTTTGGGGGCTATTATTTTCTATGGTGGCTTTAGTAAAGTAGCAATGAATAAGGGTTTTTATTATTTAGTAAAAGGGATGTATCTATAATTCAGCAAACTCTATATCTTCTTAGAATGCAAAGTTATGGTTGGTATGGAATGACTTACAAGTGTTTGACAGTATCTGAATATCAAAAGATGCTAAAATTTGATTTATTGGATTTTTTATCAGAATTGACTTGAGGGTAATAGTTTTTGCTACAGTTGCCTTGGAAGATAAATGTGGTGTATAGAAGAGTGGTTCACCCATTGTGGAGTGAATATACATATCTTCAGATTAAATCTTTTGTTTATTTTTTCTATATGTTGTGACTGTTGCTCCTTCGCACTAAAATGTACATAAATGTTTAAAATTATTGATTCAAACAAATAGTGATTGATATAAATATTTGTGCTAACATGTAAAATCTATAGATATGAACTAAAGTATTATATAACAATAATTTTTTGTAGAGGAACAAGAAAGTTTGCAGTTGATATAGAATTGTTGGTACCTGCAAGTTTGAATGAGCTCAGCTTTTAACTTGATGACAACAAAATCAATGTGTTTTGTTAGCAATTGGAAACTGGAGGTGAACTTTATAATGGTTTTGATTTATGCCCTGAAAATTCTCCTTGCTGACTCATTCTCATTGTCAACAGATTTACTTACTGTTTTAGGTAACTTTATATTTAGATTCTGAATATTATTTGAAATGTTGTATATTCTAAATTCCCTATAAATTATTTATGTTGGTTGTGATATTGCATGTCAGAATGACAAACAAGTCGATCTCTTTTTACTTGCCCCCTCATTCCTCCATTTTTATATTTCAATTTGCTTTACATTGCATGTCTAAAATTCATACAGGAAATGTTATAAAACATATTTTTCAATATTAGTCAAGAATTGAACTTGCTATTGTATAAGCTTTGTGTCAAGCTTTTCTCTTAGTCTATTTTGTTGTCAGACATAAATACCAAATGAAAATTCTTAAGATTGGAAACTGATAATGTAGTTTTCTACTCTATTTTGAATAGTTGTTTTTGTAACTGTCATATAGGACATAATTGAAGGGAATCGTCTGTTTATGTAAATAAGCTGAGTTAAGCAAAGTTAGCATTAGGTCAATTTCTAACTGTACCATTATCTAGTAAACCTAATTCATTACTTACCTACATGTTTGTCTTCCTTATTTATTTTTCTGTTATCTTGAAAACATGAGATATAACAGTAACTAAACAACTTGTTACTGACAGCTAAATATATTAATTTAACTTACTTTTTTATTTAAGTAAAATGATTGTTTTTGAAAATTAATGTATACTAGACCACTCATAAACCTGTTGTTTCTTTTAAAAGCCATAATACAAAATGATAAGGTAACAATATTAATTTTATTATTAATTACACATTTTAATTTGTATTTAAAGACAGTAAAATAAGGTTTATTGTTTTACTGGGCTTCTTAGTTAACATGTTGTGTGAAAATTTAGAGTAATAGCTTTTTCAAAATAAGTATTTTTTATTATATGTACTTATTTCTTACTCGCATTTATTTTAAAATATGTAACTGCAGCAAATCAGTGTGCATCTATTTATTTACCATCAAGTCATGTGACACATAGCTTCTTCACCTTTCAAGTAGTTGTTTATAAAAACGTTCTAATTTAGTGTAATGAATTGTATAAATATGTTGTTTTATGCATATTTAAATTCATTTAATAATGTTGTGTTAATGTTACGAATATCTACTATTTTTCACAGATATAATAACTGAAATATAATATGCAAGTGTTTGTTTATATATGTGGATTGGTATGAATGTGTTGAAAACAAATACTGTATTTCCTATTAAAAATGCTGTGAAAACAGAAAAACAGCCCTAGCTGTCATTAAAAAATATTTTGTAAATTTTAGCAGTGAAACAAATTGATGACTAAAATAAAGTAATATCCAATTTATAATGAAAACTTCTTTTAAGTAGCTGTTGTGAGGGGTTGCAATTCAGTTTTGCTTTTGGGTCACTAGTTTGTTACTTATCATTACACTTCACACAAATAATGTTCACTTAATGGCCTGCCAGTTTAACTTATTATGTGACCAGCCCCTCTCTTTTCTCTCTCTCCCAGTTATTATAATTTCACTTTATTCACATCTCACATAATCTTCAGAAGATGGAGAAAATTACATCTTCAGTAATCTAAAGACAAATATGTAGACAACAAGATTATATGTAATCTCTTTTTTACAATAATGATATAGACATTACAAAGCAAATTTTGTATTGTTTCACAAAGTGAATGGTCTCAGATATTTTTATAAGTAAAACTATTTTCAAGCATTTAATAGTTTTTATATTTGGTAAAATTTTCATAAAAAATATAATTTTATTTTAAATAATATTTAGGTTAATGAAAATAAGATAACAATATAGATAAAATTAAATTAGCTTTTATTGCCTGATAGTAAAGTTTACACACACACAGTTTGATTAAATGACTTTTTCTCTGATATTGAAAGCAGTTTTCAGTTATCAGAAACCGGTATGATGAATGAAGTACTGATATTTTATTTTTGAGCTATTTTATCATTCACACTATCTGTAAAAAATGTATTGGGTTGAGGAACAATGTCATTTGAATATTTATTGAGCTAAACAGACATTGAATTGTGTAATTTTAGAAAATGTATACTTTATTAGTTCATAAGCTAAAATGTTTGTTTGAATAGCTTATTAAAAAAAATTTATTGTCTAGAATTTTAAATAAAATAATTAACTATTTAAACTAAGGAATATTTAAGATGGCTAGAAATATCAGAATTTTTCTCTGCAGTCATTTCCTGGAAAGTATTATAATATGATGCTTGGTTAAGTTGTATGTAAATTTCTTTATTTTCTTTTTATTGTTGTGGTAATCATAATTTTAATTTTCTCATATATTTAAATATTTTATATTTTATTTGTTTTGCAGGAAAAAAATATAAATGATCAAAATAAAGCCTTGTACTTCATGGTTGTCTTCAAAATGGAGTGGCACTAATAAGTGATGAAAATTCCTAGATAAGTGCTTTGGGTTAATAATTTGTCACATTACAAGGCAAAGATGAAAGTAAGTACAATTTATTTTTTAAATATTTTTTATGATAATCTCTTGTAAAATTTTCAGTTGTGTTATTAATACTGTAAATTTCCAAGCTAGATAAATTAACTTTTTAATGTTTTACAAAATAAAATGACAATGTGAAATGGAATAATCTAATACATGAACCACAATCACAAGTGGTAAAATTGTGAAAAAATATCAATTTTGTTTCAGTAACTGATTTATTTTGTACTTTTTTCTTATTTCACACAACATTTTTCTTTTGACTTCATCCACCACATTACTTTTTCTATCCAGTTCCTTCAAAACTATTTTTAATGAAAGATCCTATCCTCAAATTTTGTAAGTTGTTCTTTGTAGTACTATTATGCTTCTGATTATTCCTGTTTCATCCAGAATGTAATGACTAAAACATGAATAGAAAGGTTAAATGTGTCAGTCATGTCTGCTCTGTGAACAGTAAAATGCAGTCCTGAGTGAATGGTTTCTGAAACCTGCATTTCATAGTTTGAATCATGAGAAAGTATAAAAAAGTAGATCTAACCATTTTTGTGTGTGTGTGTGTTAAGTACTATGTGCTAACCAAAAGTTCAGAGATTTGGAACATTGATCATTTTGTATATCTATCATCTTACCTTTCATCATGTCATGCCAATTATATCACACATCTCTCAAAATCAAAACTTCTGCAAGCTTTTATCAATATATATGTGTCAACTGTTTACCATAGATAATGAAATATTATTGTCGCATCAGTTTATAAAATTTGTGTAAAATGCAAATACTTAAATCACTGTGAGTTTTCACTTTTCTATACACGTTAGTTATTTTGGGTTCTGTTCTCTTGCTGTTCATGTAATTATTCATACCTTCTTGTACATTTATTTACATTAGTCGGACTATTGTCCTCATCTTTGTCGCCATATTTGTCACAACGTTTCAGCCGTTGTACGCTCCGGCCTTCTTGGAATTTCGAACTGAACCCTTTATTCGATCACTGGGGTAGACTGTTCTGTCCACGTGCCATAGATATCAGTTATCTCCTGCTAATTTTCCCTCTAAAAGTTCTCCACTGCCTTAACCGGGTATTGAACTCGCACTCTTTGGGTCTGTCACTGGATCTAACCAACGCCTTTATCCACTGTGCCATGAGGACATCTGGGTATGAATTTCTGGGTATTATAAACCTAATGTTTACACTTTTTTTACCAGTGCTCATATTGCAATTTTGCTGTTATCATTACATGTTTTTACCAGAGCTCATATTGCAACTTTGTTATCATTGCTTTTCTCTGGCACTCCTTATTACTGGTTCTCATATTGTATTTATTTCTATGCTTGGTCGGCTCAGGAGATTTTTGTGGCCTAGCATATGTGCTGATTCCTTAAGTTTATGAATTTTCCAATGGTGTTCCCTGTCTATGATCTCAACATGATCCCACAGGGGACGGTGATCTCCCTTCTCTCTCCATATGTGGTCAGCCACGCCTGATTTTTCTACTTCCCTCACGTTACAGCTTTCTGGTGTTCTTGAAGCCTCAACTTGATTGGGCGGCCTGTCTCTCCTTTATATTCCTTTCCGCAGCTGCACGGGATAGCGTACACACAGTCTTTAGTCATGTTCTCCTCTATGGGGGGTCTCACTCGAGAGAGATATCTGCGAAGTGTTGTCACACTTTTGAAGGTTGTCCTGATGTTATATGGACCACAGATCCTTTGTATTTTCTCTGATAACCCCTTCACATAAGGCAGGCAGACTGTTTTCTGTGTTGTCCTCCTCCTCTTGTACCCGCCTATCCCAGTTTTTGGGGGCTGCTGCCATGTACCCAGGGTAGTTGTTACGTTGTAGGGTACTACTTATACTGACCAATTCCTTATCTAACGTCTCTGGGTTGCCACTTATGACTTTTGCTCAGTGTTGTAAGCAACGGACAATCCCTTTCTTTACGCTGTATGGATGGTGGGAGTTGAAATTGAGGTACTGTCCGGTGAATGTCGGTTTACGGTATACGGATATCTTGAACCCATGCTCTGTTCGAGATATTAGAACATCCATGTGAACTGTATCGAAGGTCTTATTGAGTTCACATGGTCCAGTAGAACCTGGACATCTTCCCGGTGTGGCCAGAGTATGAAGGTGTCATCTACATACCTTAACCATATAGTTGGCTTTAGAGATATAGATTCTAATGCCATTTCTTCAAAGTATTCCATGTATATATTCGCCATTGCTGGTGATAATGGCGAGCCCATTGCTAAGCCCTCATCCTGTCGATATATGTGTGATCCCATTCCGAAGTGTGTTGTTTGTGTACAGAAAGTCAACATCTCCATCAGATTATCTATTGGAATACTGGTCCGTTCTTCTAGGGAAGAGTCAGAGGTCAATCTGTCTCTGACTACTGAGAGTGCCTCCTCCGTGGGTACCTTGGTGAACAAACTCACCACGTCCAAGCTCACCATCTGGTTGGATAGGATGGGAGCATCTTTGATTATTTCCACGAAGTGGGCGGAGTTTTGGACATATGAAGGAGACTTTCCGATCAATGGGTCAATTATATCTACAAGGAAGCGACTCAGAGGGTGGCACACAGAGCCTTGGCAACTAACAATCGGTCTGAGCGGAATACCGTCTTTGTGAATCTTAGGGAGACCGTATATGTGAGGTAGCTTGGTGTAACGCTGCGATAACTGCCTATACATTTTGAGTGCGAAGTGATCCTTGTTCTTAATTAGGATCTGTGACAGTTTGCGTTCCGTTTTCATAGTAGGATCCTTTTTCACTTTGCTGTAGCTACCATTGCTAATGAGGTCTTCCAGTTTTCTTGTATACTCTGATTTGTCCCTAAAAAACGTTGTGACAAATATGGCGACAAAGATGAGGACAATAGTCCGACTAATGTAAATACTGTACATAATACCTCATCTCAGAAATATAGACAGATTCTTGTACATTTGTTGTATATATATGCTCATGCATCTATACACAAACTATTTTTAGTGAATCTTTTTGTTCATATTTGCTAGGTAAGCCTAAATACTGATCTGATGATCTTTAAATGGTGGCCTGAATAAGGATTATATAAAAGTGTGAAGAAATACTATTTAACAGTCTGTAGATATTCTATAACAATAGATTCTTTTTTTACTTTGTGAAATATTTCTTAATTATTTATTCATGTAAGTAAATATAAGCATTGAGCTCAAGAATAAAGATAAAAATATTAGATTTTTCTCT
Organism: Acanthosepion lycidas; assembly: GCA_963932145.1. NCBI lineage: Eukaryota > Metazoa > Mollusca > Cephalopoda > Sepiida > Sepiidae > Acanthosepion > Acanthosepion lycidas. Next base: position 68,100,701 of record OZ010571.1, on the reverse strand, counting down.
TTATGTTTCAGCATAATGCTTAATTAAATTTTTAATATACTTATGTGATGAGATTTGAAAAACTCCGTAAAAAAATTAAGAAGTATTTAAAAAAAGAAAAAACAATTGCATTTTAGCATCATCTTTCATTTGACCTGAAGTAGATGGGGGTCATGTGTTTTGGTAAATCAGCTTAAAGCATTTGTGGAGGACAAATATCAAAATCAAAATCTTTTTAATATTTGATCATGTACACATGAAGTACATTAGCTCTCTCTAAAACAAACTGGGATATGTGTTTCTTATATATATAATCACAGAATGAGGTTAAATATTTTTATTGACAGGTTATGCTGAAAACTTAAATGGAGACTGGGTGTATCTCTAATCATTCAAATTTACTTAAATTCATCTGGCTGGTCTTTTATTACTTGCACTGATCCTTATTCTTCTGTTTACTCATTTGATTTTCTTAACGGGCCCAGTAAAAATATATATTTCATATATCATAGTGTCATAAATATTATTCCAACAACAAGTTTATTGCACTGATCTTGCAGTAGTTTTTTTAGATTTTTAATCAAAGCTATTGATACTGAAAAGTTTATAACACTAGTTTTAGAAATAAAATGTTTGAATATCCATTAGAAAATCTTAGAAAACCATACTGAATAATATTGAATTTTGATATTTGTAAACAAATTTTCATATTTTTAAATACCACTCTGAAATGTCTAGGAACTTGAGAAAACAAATATGAAATGATTAATTTTAGTTAATGTTAAAATTAAGTTTAAAATATTCGCCTGAGCTTTTGTAGCTAATATGCATAAATATACAAATATGACCATTGGCTTTTAGTTATTATCGCTATCAGAAAAGATTAATGACGATAATTACAAGAGTTTGCAATCCTTGTGTTGCTTTTGTTATTCAACAGTCATTTAGCTTTTGTTGAGTCTATAAGGAAAAGAGGGATTTCCTTTCTTCAGAAAATGAAATGGTGGTGAAAAAATGGAAAAAAAAAAGTCTGATGCGGCAGACCATATTTGGAGATATAAAAGCTCACATTACTCTTTCTGGAGTCCATATCATAGGGAATATTTCTGGTGATCATGCAGTGTTGAGTGAGCAAAACTAGAGGAAACTATATACCTTTTGTACCCATTCTTTCTCCAGTGGAACATGTTTTAAAACCTAAATCTGAGCACTAAAAGGTTAACCTGACAGACAAATGTGAAAATCAAGCCAATGTTATTTTTTTTATTCCTATAGGTGAAGAACTGGAGAGCATTCCTATATATAAAAAAGTGGTATCATATTTACTATGGATTGTGGAAGATGGAATTCTGTGTGGTTTATATAGGCAGTAATGAGATGAACTGATTATTATATTTGATACTGTTTTTTTTTTTTCTGCTCTCTGTGCTCATAAATTGTCAGCTGTAGAATGGATTGGTTAAAATGTGGTAACATCAAAAACAGTACAATAAGTTCAATAGCTCTTGGAGTGATAATGACTCCTCTGAAAATTATAGACAGTAAATTTTTTTTTTTTTTACAATGATGTTCATCCTGTACAAGGCTCAAGAGCCACTTGAGATAGAGGGGTATAGAACAAGAGGCACAGTTTATGCAGATATGTGGGGAAGATAACAGTTAACCCTAGACTTGAGCAGGTTAAGATTGTAGTGAGAAAGGGATTGTAGAGTGGAAAGATTGCAGAGATAACTTTGAATTCTATCAAGACTAGAAACTGAAGAATGGGCAGCTCCTGCCCATATATGGCCACAATACTCCATTTTTGGCCTGATCTGGCTTTTGTAAAGGTAAAGGATAGTAGGAGTCATATACTTAGTGAAGCAGTACAGGGAATCAAACATTTTTCAAGCATGTTTAGCAATAGATTGTATGTATGAGATCCACTTGAGGTCTGGGTTGAGTTTATGCCAATAGGTGCTCAAGGCATGGGGACTCCCTTAAAGAACATTCATTCATTAGGGTTTGATTAGTGATGATGGAATGTAACTAGTTTGGTTTTTGAGGCACTGAATGTAACTAGCCAGTTTTTAAGATGTTAGAGATTGGTCAGAGAAGAGATCAGCTGCCAAGCTTTGATCATTTAGTTTTGTAGGTGCACTCATATACCATTGTATCATCAGCATATATGTTCACAAATGATTGGAGTATACTCTTAGGCAGATCATTTATGTAAAGTAAAAAGAGGGATCTGAGAAGTGACCCCTGATTGCTAGGGCCTCAGGACTGGCCATTCAGGGACCCTACCCATTAGGGAAGGACTTTATAATGGAAAAGACTCTACCAGTGATTCTATAGCTAGAAAGTGTGCAATAATCTTTTATGCTTCACCTTGTCAAAGGCCTTTGAAATATCTAATGTGATCGTCCTTGAAATGTATTTTTTGTCTAGTGCCTCACTGATTCTGTGAGTAATGGTAGTTAGGACATCAACTATGGATCAGGCTGATTGAAACCTGTACTGTTTGTCACTCAAGAGGTTGTTCTTATTAAAGTGACAAACCTCTTGTTGATTATAGCCTGAAAAAGCTTGCTAATAACACTGAGGAGACTGATGGGGTCTATACTGAGAGGTGGATGAGCACTCATCTGAATTCTTGAAATCCGTGCACACACTTGACACTTTCCACAGACTTGGGAAGGATTTATCCTTCAAGCAGTGGTTAATTTTGCTAAGATCGGGGATAATTGTCAAGGATTTTGTCTGGCCAGTTGCTTTGTTAGGGTCAAGACTTTTGATAAGTCTTGAGACTTCCTGGATTGTTATAAAAATATTACTGAGATTGTACTCAGTGAGATTGGGAAGTTGGGAAGGGGATGCCATATATCATCTAACGTTGAGAGACAAAGATTGTTGTTTTGCAGAAATTACAAATTTCATTTTTGTTATTTTGGTCTTTATTTGATATTGGTTTACTATAATGTTGAAAATTTTAATAATGCTTGTGAAAAGCATAAAAAAAATATCTGTATTTATAATAACCCAGAGAAAACTAATTTGTAGATAGTATGAGACCACTAGTTTTCTCAAAAGACTGTGTTTGTAAAAGAATCTATCTTTAAAATATCGTAATGTTAGAGAAATACAGAAAAGCCAAGTCTCTAATGTTTATGATTATTTTTTATTTTTATTGATTATAATATTCTTTTTGTTTAAATATTTTTTTAATTATCTCTGATTATGTCTAGGCAATGATTCATTTTTATAAATAAGGAACTTGGAATGTATTGTGGAAATGATATCATGATGTCCAAATTATGCTAAGCTGTAGATAAGATTTTATGTTTTATGACAATTTTGTTTATTTACATTTTGTGCAATGTCATCTCCTCATCATGTTTTGCTTTTCTTTTTAGCTTTAAAGTCATATTCTGATAATGCAGACAGGTTAACCAAAGATTTAACATTAACCTGAATACATGATGATTTATTGATTATGTAGGATTTTAAATCTTGCTACTCAGTCTATAGTCCAGAATTAATTGTGTATACTTATTAAAATTATGTTTATTCTGAATGTCTTGCTTATCTTCTGTTCAAGACCCATTGTGTGTAATTTCCTTTACTCTTATGCTTCTAACCAGCTGTTTAAGTGTATTTGTCTACCCTGAACAATAACTTTCTCATGTGTCTATAGAAAGAGCAAAGTATCTTCTTACAGAACTTAAAGGAAAGCAAGTGAATAATAATCTATGCACATCTGGTCAACTTAAAAAGTTTATTAGGTGAGATATCTGGGACCTGTTCATATATGTATTTCATTGTGATTCTTAATTATATTAATCAATAAAATTTATTTGAAAAATAAACATGCATGTCAAATGACTCAAATAAGCTCATGTATTATAAGGGAAAGATTAAGAAATATAAAGAAACAGAACGCTGTTGACAACTCAAAACTGATAGAAATTATAATCATGCAAAATTTACAATATTTGACACATAAATATATTATTAAATATATTATCTTTATGTTTCAGAAAATTAAAATATGTAGTCTGCCGAGAAATGATTTAGTCATTTAATATTAATGAAAAAGTAGTAGTTTCTGGCAAATACAAGCATGTTGACAAAAAAATGTATTTTGTCAAGGTTGTTCTGAGTGCAGTTCTTGATCCTTTAATGTGTTTTGTTGCAGTCACAAAGCATCTAGATCCATATGAAGCTTGCACACTATAAGTGCCTCTGCAGATGACAAATTATTTTTAACCACTCTGTTTGGTATTATATGTTATGTCTGGAGGAATGTCTGTAAGACCTCCTCTGTTTTTCCCTCTCAGCATGCTTTGAGTAGTGAATGCTTAAAGGTATCAACAAATTGTAGTGCCTGCTAGTTTGATTGTGGATAATGACAACCATACATTGGTAATGCAGTATGAACGACAAAAGCGTTAGAACAACTTCAATGTAAATTACGAACCATTATAAGATCCCAGGGTTTCAGGGAGTCTGTGTTGACTGAATATCCTATTTAGCACTTTAATAGTTGACATAGTGTCTGTGTGATGCATTGGAAAAATTTCCAGCCATTTGGAATATGTGTCAGCAAGCATGAAATAGCTAAGGCCAAAATTGATAGGGCCAGCAAAATTCACATTTATTCACAACAATGGGCTTACTGGATATGACCAATAAGAATTATTAAATTGTGAATTTTTTTTTGTTTTCATGCAATGAAGGCAACTTTTTACTAAGTGTCCAATTTCTGCATTCATGTTCAACCAGTATGCCACGCTGCTGGCTATAGATTTCATATGCTTGGGTGTGCTGAATATAGGTGTTTTAAGATAGCTGATTTACGACTTTTTGGGACTACAATATGGTTGGCAAACATCCATGATAGATAATGACTCCCTGTGTCTTTTGAAGATCTCTGGTGAGTTTATGTGGCCATGATTTTTAAAGAAATCTGAAAGCCTATTGAATGCATGAGTCTTTGTGAATTTTGCATTTTATGTCTGTTGAGATAACAGGAATCACTTGGATGCAATCACTAAATGTGTGTTGGATGTTGATGGCAGTGATAACCATGTAATCATCAGAAACTCTTTGTGAACTGAAGAGACATGACAAGGCATTAGCTTGAATGAATTCAGTCATTCTGTGATACTGTATGGTGAAGTATCCCAGTAAGATGGTTGCTCAGTGTTGTGAAAAACTGGTAGAATGTACTGGAATATCATTACTAGAGCCAAATATTGAAAGTAATGGCTTGTGGTTTGTCAGTTGAAATGTTATACCTATAGTGTTTTATTAAACTTATTTTACAGCAAAAATTAGTACAAGGGCCTCTTTTTTCACTTGACTATAATTATGTTCTGTTGGAGTAAGAGATCTAGATGTGTGTTACAAATATTTGCCGAGTTGGATCAAAATATATGAAGAGTAACTGAGAAAAAATTTTTTTTAAGCTTGCTGACACTCATCAGCCCATGACCATTTGGTATCTTTTACTAACTGCCTATTGAGTTGTTTTTTTATTTAGTATAATGATGGAGTAAAAACTCCATAATAACTCACCAAACCAAGAAATGAGCAAAGACTGTTGACATTAGATGGTGATGGCAAGTGCTCAATAGTTGTAATGTTCTCTGGATCTGGTTGATGGCCTTTTGATCAAATTTGAATTAGAGATAAAAACTGTCATTTTTTTTCAAATCAAAGATAGAAGCTGGATTCTTTGATTTGTAATCTGTTGAATGCATGAGTCTTTGTGAGTTTTGCATTTTATGTCAACTCCTGTTTTTATCTACCAATCTTAACTGTTAGGTTGGTGCAAAAATAATGACGTAATAATGTCGTTTTTTGACGTATTTTTAACATCAGAAAACGACATTATTACGTCATTATTTTTGCACCAACCTAATATATCATCTAAGCCATGCCAGTTAACATAGTGTCAATGATCTGTTGAAAAATTGCAGGAACTCACTTCATGTCAAAAAGCAACCTGGTGTATTGAAAAAATCCATGGTGTGTTAGATACAGGGGATACTTTGACTTGTAGGTAGCCTTCTGTGAGATAAGTTTTGCAAAGCAGATACTGCCATTAATCATGGTAGATATGTCCTCTGCGATGGGCAATGAGTAATGATGATCTTAGAGTGCAACATTGAGGTTTGTTGAGAAGTTTGCACACAACTGTTTCTGGCCTTTTGATCAAATTTGTGTGGCGAAATATGTGTTCACTTTATTTAAAGAAAAAAGGTTCAAATCAGTGTTCTGAATTGATTGGTTCTAACAGTTTTCATAAAAGTCCCAATGCAATTAAATATGTTGATCTTTGTAGTTGCAAACTCTCATATAAAAGCAAATCTTCAACATTTTTGTTTTGAAGTCATATTGAAAAAAGACGTAAATTTTCCAGTTCAGCAATGTCAGTGACAATATCTATAAATAGTATCACATATTTGTAATTATGAAATAATTTCTGCTGCCATTGGCAATATCATTGATTCACCTTGATACAGTAGTGTGGGAAAAAGATGTAACTTCAACCTTTGTTACAAACTCTCCAACATATCTAGGATGATATCTTTTACACAAGGTTTAATGAGTGATTTGCTAATGATATGATCATAGGAAACAATGTGCTAACATCCTTTATATGACAATTCTGTTGTATCTTTATTTGTTGTCATTTTTAAATAGAAAAATTTTAGAATTATTTTGACTTTTAATTTTTCTTTCACAAAATAACAATAAGCATCTTTATCTTTATAAATCAGATGATTTCCTTCATTATATCTCCATAATTTTGCTGTTTCTAAAGAATTTCGATAACATTTTGTCATAACAAAGAGCATCTGGAGTTTTTTCATTACTAATATTAGCCAAGCCAAATGACAATATATTTATATTTTTCCATAGATATCTGCACAGAATTGGAAGATACAGATTATATTTTGTGAATGAATCAAAGTAGAAGAAAAATACATTTAAAAAATTGATTGTGTGAAGATAGGCTTTTCTCAAATTCCATTTAAGTCATTAGATGAAATTCTCAGCTGACACTTGTCAGTTAATAATTCAGCATATCTACTGAAAAGTAAACAAATGCCTCATAAAAAAAATTGTGATATTTTTTGTTTAAATAAGTAAATAAATGGCATGACTACCATTTGCAGGGCACGCTTAGGAAAGCAGTAACAATTTATTACCCAATTAAGGAAAAGTACTAGCAAAGCTTTTTTTTTTTTCTATTTTGCCAAATCAATTGAATTATCATCAGCTTATTAACTTTTAACAAAACAGTTGAATTAAATTTCCAAATTCTAACAAATTAAATTTCCTAAACAAAATATCATGCTTGTATAAAAAAAGAAAAACTAAACCTAATCATTGAATTATACAGAGTGGTCCAAAAGTAGGTGGACAGTAAATGATAAAATTTGTTTGAGGTTACATATACAATTATATTTACTATTACAATTATCTGAAAAAAAATTAGATAAATATAGTTATAAAATTTAAAATAATATACTACAAATACCATAGTTATAAATGAACACCATTGTAATGATATAGCCGATACACTGACATTTGACCTACTGTCCACCTACTTTTGGTCCACTCTGTATTTCCTGAACAACTTAAATTAAAATTTCAATGAAATAACTACCTTTTATTAAATAAATATATTTTAAAAAATTACTTTAAAGTACTTTCATTAAAAAAACATTTTGAATCAATGCAGTTACTGATATAAAAGAAGTAGTTTGTATTTATTTAATTGAAGATAACCAAGAACATGAAGGGGTAAAACAGGCAACATGAAGACCCACTTCAGACCACATTTATTTTGGAGTTTTTGAAATTCAATTTGTAAGTGTGCTACCAGGGATATAAAAAAAAATTGTTTGATGAAAATTGGTGGAAAGATCAATGAAAAATAAGAAAGAAATCAGTAAAAATTGCCATTTTTTGGTATTTACGTGGAATTTTACTGTATGAGTAGACTCAATTATCAAGTTAAATGATTATTAATTATTAAGTTAAAGTGTGTGTGTATACTGCCTGAAATCCATCCCCTATTCTCTAGCATGTAGGGTTTGTACTATAGTGACTGAGAAACACCTGAAAAAACCCGCCTAGAAGAATTACATAAAACTCTAAAAAACAAGGCTACACCACAACACTATTAAACAAAGGTTTTGAATTCACAAAACAAATTCCTTTAGACGAACTAAGAAATAAAAAGAAACATAACGTCAAAGAAACTCTAACATATGTCTCAAGATACAACAAAAACAATCCAGAACTATTCACAGAAATTACAAAAAATCTAGACTTAATTAGCAAGAATAATAAACTGAAAAATATACTAAAAACAACCAAAATAATTAAAAGCAAACGCCAATCTAAAAACCTAAAACACATAACCTCATGCAAATTTAACCAACACACATTATAAGGAGTCACAAAATGCAACAAAAAAAGATGTGGGGTTTGTGACATCATTATAGAAGGAAACTCCTACACTTTTGAAAAACTCAAAACGGCATTTATAATAAATAAAAACCTAAACTGCAACTCCAAAAATGCGATTTATGCACTCAAATGCACAAAATGCAAGAAGTCATATATAGGCATCAGTCAACAACTGAACAACAGGGTCTCTCTACACAAAAGCAACATAAAATTACCAAACAACAGAAAACTTTTTGTATCACAACACATCTTTAAATGTAACCAGGGTAAATTTAAAATTATGCCAATATATCAAACAGACAATTACTTAAATACAAGAAAAAAACTTCATAAACAAATTTAAACCAGAACTAAATAGATCATAACCCCACACGCAAAAACGCGCAACATCGCCAAATACAGTGATCAAACCACTTACATGCATGCACGCATGCTCACATGCGGGTGCCTGTGGAACGCAAATATATATATATATATATATATATACACATATTGACAAAAGCAGGGGACTACCCATGAACATGCGCACAAAGCCCACACAACTTAGGAAGTATGTGTGTATATATATGTACATATATATATGCGTGTGTGTGTATATACTGATCCCTTATAACTTGGGAAATATATGTATGTACGTATGTGTATATACGGATTACTTGTAATAGGACAGTATGTGTATGTAGAGGAAGTGTGCGCATATATGGGCATGCTGTTAGGGGTTATTAAAAGATAAGAATGCCAATAAATCCTTCACCATTTCTCGGACCAATCTTAATTGTTTTATAACCTTTCATGCAGAATTTTTCACTGCCAGTTCAAGAAAGACATTTGGGTCACTAACACACAAAAAAGAGAATGTCTCATATCGAGTATATTTAACATCAAAAATACATGAGAAAAAAATTAATTATTTTTTAATAATATGTGGAAATGTCCACGCTTTACCTGATGAAGGTTGTGAGACCAGAAACGTGTGTAGCAAAATTATGGAAAATAAAGTAATATTTAAAAAAAAAAATCAATATTACAACCAAAAACGTTTGTGGTTTCTCTCTTCTTTTCAATATATACACTTTGCAGTCGTTGGATCTACTGTAACCGTTTCCCTTTTTATATATATAAGCAATCTACTTATTATAGGCTACAATTGGGTGAAATTTGTATTAGTTTGAAAATTCTGAGTTTTTTGTTTAAAATTTCTGTTGAAATCGATTTTCCATTTTTCACTGTTTTGCACTAAAAAACACAGTGGTGTAGTAGAAATCAAAATGATGTATCATTGAGCTCGTCATGATGTAAGTAACTGACATAGCAATTCAAACAAAATCAGAGGAAAAAAGTTGAATTTATTGATTTTTTTTTTTAAATTACAGATTTATTTACACTAAGAACCTATGTCTTACAGTATGCAATAGATGTGCCAAGGTTGATCAAAATCCATTGGATGTTATCTTGATTGAAAAAGGAGCAAACGGACAGACACAAAGACACCTTCATTTTATATACACAGCGCGTGCCAAATTATTATCGAGATAACTTTTTTCTAATATTTCAAAAATCGTCTAATCAATTCACATAAAATTTTCACACAATGCTGGCAACACTGACCTGCGCAATCACTGACATTTTCGTACTGATCTGCGCAATGTAAACAAACTGGCACCATATTTGTTATCTGCACAGTGATTTGAGCGTGCAAATTATTAGAAAAAAGTCTAAGAATTTTTAGTGAAATGATGGGCTGAAAAGAAAATTATCACCTCAGAACTCTCAAAAGGTAAATCTACCCTAGAAATTTCTAAAATGATAGGGAGGTGTCATCAAACAGTGAAAAAGTTTACCGCCGACCCTACACAAGTACGCAATAGGGTAGATACAGGCAAGCCGAGGGTTATTTCACGTCGTCTCATGTCACGACTTAAACGAGAGGCCACGAATAACCCTGGACTTAGCAATCAAGAGCTTTTCAGTCGCATTGGGGATCCTACTGTGTCTAAAAGTACTCGGTGTCGGTATCTGAGGGAAATAGCAACAACAGTCAAACCTGTATCGAAGCCTCCGTTGACGAGAAATCACATTCAAAATCGATGGAAATGGGCCGAGGACAATATGAAGATTGACTTCTCTAAAGTTTTGTTCACAGACGAAACTCAAGCAACACTTGATGGGCCAGATAGATGGCGCAAAGGCTGGGTAATGAATGGACAGTGGAGGCATAATGATCTGGGGTGGTATTATTGGAAAAACATTAGTGGGCCCATGGAGAGTACCAGATGGCGTCAAAATGACTGCTGATGCATACATAGCGTTTATGAAGGAGCATCTTGAGCCGTGGATGAAAAGGCAAAGAGTTGCCTTCAGAAGGGCCATTGATGCTCCCTCACATGCTGCTCACAAGACTACTGAATATTTGAAACAGTTAGGCTTCGATGGACCTCAAAAAATGAAGTGGCCAGCAAATTGTTTGGATTTGAACCCAATCGAAAACCTTTGGAGCATCATGAAGTGAAGACTGTACGCCAACGGACGACAATTCAGGAGCAACGCTGAGTTGTGGGAAGCAATTCTTGACGTATCTCTCGGTATTACAGCAGATGACATCCTACAATTAACAAATTTTGTTTGCTCAATTCTGGGAATTGTACTAAACCTTTCTAATAATTTGGCACGCTCAAATCACCGTTCTGATAACAAATATGGCGCCAGTTTGTTTACATTTCGCAGATCAGTAAGAAAATTTCAGTGATTGCACAGGTCAATGTTGCCAACATTGCGTGAAAATAAATTTTGTATGAATTGATTGGACGGTTCTTGAAATATTAGAAAAAATAAGAAAAAATTTACTTAAATAATAAATATAAAATTTTTAAAAAATCGTAATATAAATATATACTTTAACTTACTGTAAGTAAGTCTAAAAATACATTTCCTTCTATTAAAGTTTAATAGAAGTAAATGTATTTAAAAATTTAGACTAATAATTATTAAACGAAATAAAAACTAATAATGAAAATATGTTAAAAATATTTTATAGTTGAAATTAAAATTGTAGTTAATAATTCTAACCTAAACTCCTTTTAAAATAAATTGTAAATAACTAAAGTTTACTAAATCAGAGAAATGAATTAGCTATT
>OZ010571.1:67984778-68052278 GCA_963932145.1 Acanthosepion lycidas | reverse complement strand
CCTTTCTCTTACGTTAAATATATAAATCCTTATATTTCAGTCTTCCCTCCATTTGCAGAATATGTTGTTATATTCATTTGGGATTATTCTCAATTTAGCCATGTGGATATTTCAAGCTAATCAACATACTGAAGATAAAGGTAAGTTGTGGATTTTTTAGCTTTAGTTATTTTACTTTTTAGGTAATAATAAAATTACTGATATGAAATATCCAAACAACGTATTTAAGGTGAAATATATAAATATATTTTATTTTGTTGCCAATGTTTTATTTAAGAACATCATTTTAACTGAAATTATTAAAGAAAAATTATTACCATAGCATACTTGCTAGAAGCACAGGTTAATTTGAACATTTTTTAATTTAATACTTAATAAAATTAAAGATAAATATTTATAAATGAAATAAATATCTCTGAACTATCAGTGTGATTTGGAGATAGGAAAATGTAAAATATATTTTGATGTCGGAGAAGTAAGATTTATTGTAAGAAAAAGAAATACTATAAATCTAAAGAAAATAGTGAATACATATTAATTCCAATTCATTGATAACATTATTCATGTGTTAAAGAAAATATAAAATTAAATGAAAATAAAAAATTATAATTGATTTTTTTAAGGTGTTTAAACAGTATCTGTTTTAATATTATCTATGCCAGGAAAAGTTATAAAAATTTATTTTTTGATTTATCAAATTGAATTATATTATAGTTGATTTAATAATTATTCTGGAAGATTTATAATGAACAAATTTAACCATTTTGACATTGTTAAAACTGAAAGCCGGATTTGTATAGAGGAGGATAAAAAAATTTAGTATTTCTCTAATTTTTAGAGTGCCTTTTCATGTTTGTATATGCTTTTTTTGTTACCAGTATAAATTTTATCCCATTTACTATAATATGTATAAATCTCATTTATAGTTCAGAGATATTTTATTCATGAGTTAAATTTTTAAATTGACCAGTGTTTCCAAGTAGCAAGTTTGGTATGGTAACAATTTATCCATCCTTTTTTCAGTTGTTCTTATGATGTCCTTAATGAATGGATCATTGGCAACAAAACAAAAATTTTAAACATCTGATTGGTTTTAATAGATTTGTTAGGTAATGTAATTTTTTATTAGTTACAATGATTCTATCACCAAATAAATCTTTAATAAACTTAAACCAGTTATATGATTGTGCTATGTGTGACAGTTGCACAAATAGATATTCATCTTATTATTAATGTTTAATCAAGTGATATGGATAAGATTATGAAGAACATATTCATTTTAAATGCATGCTTATACATATATAAATAAATTTTAGCAGTTCTGCAGTGTGACCATTAAGATGGATATGATCAAATTTTGGTCACATCTACTGATATGACTTTTGGAATTTGTATCTAGTTTCATAGAAGGAAAGTTAAATTTTATGTGTTTGTCAAAGATATAAATCCAGTCCTTTCTTGCATCTTGACCATATTTTTCTTGTTAGTATGTTAAGTTGATAGACAACAGAAAGTAAGAGTGATTCTGTCCAAGTTTAATGTAGTCATTGAATAATATCAATAATGTCTTTTTTTTTTACCATTTGAGTAAAAGGTTTGCTAAATATTCTTGTAGGATGTTTTATCTAGACACTGAAGAAACATATTTTCCATTTTTGTTTTGTGTACACTGCACAATAGGGCTGAAACCTTCATGAGTAATATTTACTTAAATTGAGCAAAACTTTTGCAAGGCCAAATTTATAAAGCTGGAAAGAATTTAAAAAAAATATTTTCAAATGGAGAATAATCCATTTTTATTGTTGTCAAATATTAAGGAAATAATGTTATTCCACTGTTTTCTATTACTTTCACTTTATCTAAGTTTATCTTCTTGGAAAAATGCATTAAATTGCATAAGCATAAATGCTGCAAAAACAATTATTTAATATTAAGTATGAAATTAGTCAAAAGCATTTTAAGATATTTATTCTGCTCTGTATTTTTATTGGTTTCTTTTGTTTCAGATCGGTTTTATTTGTTTAAAGGTTATACTGTTTACACATGGATCATCATTGTCACTCAAGTAAGTATATTCAGAGTAAAAGATGAGGTTGTAATTTTTTGGGTTGCATATTTGTTGTTAAGTAGAGGTCAATTCTTTTGATTCCAGGATCAGGAATTGAAAAACCAACTGGATTCAATTTTTTGTTATTTTAGTTATTGGGATTCCTGATAGTCATATACTTTTCCTGATTATTGCTAATTTTATAAACTAAATTCTTTCCTTTTTTTTTTTTTTTCCTTCAGGACATAGGTGATCCTTTCCTTTAATTTCTGTGAATTTCCATGACTTCTTGAGAAATATAAGGGAATGATTTCTGTTACTTATTTCCATGCTTTTAAATTCAGAGCATTCCTTCTCTTATACTGGCTGCCATCTATAGGATAGTCAAGTCTACTCTACTATTTAACCCATATCTTGGGGTTGGGAAAGAAGAGATATATTCATGCCTTTCTCAAAGGTACTAGTGCAAATATGAATGCAATAGACTAGGTTAGAATTTAAAATCTGCTCACTGATAACTTTTATGCTACCTGGAAATCTATAAATATGTTATGGCCATTAAGCAAGTATTTTCATTGGTAGATCCAATTCAATTTTATTGATTTTTGAAAAATTTATTCTGCTATAAAAATTTAATGGTCAAGTATTAAATATTTTGATTTTTTCATTCTATATTATAGAACAGTTCACATTTATGTCATCTTTATTGACTATTTTTCTAAAAGGGAATAGTGTTGTTATATATAATTTGAAGTAAAGTAAACATGGTGAACCTCATTGTATCATTACTGTAAATTTAATATGGGTGGATATGAGCCAAGAGTTGAGTACTTCCTGTTTTGAAAAATAGAGAAATATTTATTATTTGTTCTTATAAAGATAATCCACCATTCATCTTATGAAACTACCTATTTGGCTGAATTTTTTTGCTTGGTTTAAACATGGCTAAATTCAGTGTTTGTGTTCTGAGCATGTTAAGGTGTTAATTTACATGCCTTAATTGATTTTTTTTTTATTTTCTTATTGCTAATTACTCCTCATTTAGGCCATTCTTCCTAGCCTACTTACTTGATGATGATGAAAATATACTTCAGTACTATGAAATATTTTGCTATTAAGTATTTATAAAAGTGCAAGACTTTATAGTGTTACACAAGTAGGAAGCTTTATAACATTGCTAAAGATTCAAAGTGGAACGCATTAAAGGAAGCATAGGTGACAATACCAAAAGAAATTTGTCATGAGGAAGGAAATGGAAGAGAAACAGATGTAGATGAAGGGGAGACAGCAAATTATACAAAGAAATGGTACAATGTATATAAGACTAAACAAAATATACAATCCTGATAATGGGGAATGGCTAAATAGAAAATGTGCAAGGATTGAAAAAAATGAGAAACGAATGCAGTTACAATGCACAAAATATCAAGGAAATGAAAAGACATAAAATTTTTCCCCAGGATGTATGCAGTTCAAAAAAGGAACAGTCATCATGGAAAAAGAAAATGTACTGAAATTATGGAAGGAAAACATTGGAAAGTCCTTCCATGACAACATGGCAATGCATAAAAGCATAGAAGTAAATAGTAAAATCTAAAATAAGAACAATAATGGTTAAGATGAAGAGGGGAACAAAACAACAGGATCAAATGATATTTTCAATAAAAGATGCTGCCAGCTTTAGATGACTTTGTGACTGATAAATTTACTGAAATGAAATATACAATAGTAGTGAAATAACAGAAAATTGAAGGGGATCAATTTTCATAACATTCTTAAAGAAACTGGTGCAAACCGGCTGAGCTTTGTGAAATAATCCTCTCAATGTGCCACATAACTCATAATCCAGATACTAATGAATAGAACTCATAACAGTATCAGACTAACAATAGGACAAGAATAAGATATTTTGTGCAATATGCTGGAGTAATAAATGCTATATTCATAGTCAGAATGAGCAAGAAAAATGCAGAAAAAATTTGTATCTGTGTTTTGTAGATTACATAAAAGCACTTGTTAAAGAATCACACAAAGAATTTTGAGATATTAGTAAAGTCTGATCTATTAGGTTGGTGCAAAAATAATGACGTAATAATGTCGTTTTTGAAGTTAAAAAATACGTCAAAAAACGACATTATTACGTCATTATTTTTGCACCAACCTAATACATGGAAAAGATCTATAAATAGTCAACAATCTCTATTATAAAGCTGTAGATGACATTTGATGTATGCCGAGGGACATGGTGGAGAAAGAGTGATAGAAGAGGTGGATGTAAAAAGAAAAAACATAATTATGAAGACAGTTTTTGTGATTCCTAACCTATAAAAGAAATATGACATTCAAGAAAGTGTATCCTGATTCTCTTTGAAATTCTAAATATTGCAACCATTTGGCTGTAAATTTCATGGAGAACAATTATATACTGATATATTCATTTATTTTTTAAATGTTAAAAATTTACAAATAATATCAAAATTATGAATATTTTACACACATACACACACACTAGCAGAAATAGCTGTCATTGACTGGGTTTGGAAGAAGCTATCAAAATTGTACTATGTTTTTAAAAGATAAAAGGCTGTTAACATTCATGTAGGTGAGAGAGCTATATCCATCCAGGAAACACAATAGAAAGGATTGCCAGTTTTCATGTAGAACAAAGAGGTGCTTCCTCCAACCCATATATCATTATGGTTGCATATAACCTTCTGGTCTGTGATCTCTATATTTTGGTCTATAAATGAAGCAATCATCACATATATAACTAAATAAAAGATTGAAGAAAACTCTAAACATATTGCATATTGCAATATTTATTTAAGTATTACAACAAATGTCAGTAATAAAAAAAATATACCATTATAGTAATGTTTATTTTCAGTATAATATATCCAGTTGCCTGGTTGCTGAATTCTATTGTGTATTCATTCTGAGTCTTCTTTCCTTTACTTCTGAAGTTTCAGATTGTCTGGTAGCTGCAGTCGTTTCAGTATCCATGCTATGTCTCATTTCAGTTTCTTCTTGAGTTTCAGATTGTCTAGCTTCTGCAGTCTGTTGAGCATTTAATGTACGTCTTCTGTCAGCTTTTTCTTGATTTTCAGACCGTTTTGCTGCTGCAGTCCAATGAGCATCTAATCTTCATCTTAGATCTGTTTGTTCTTTGTGATGCTCATGAAAATGCATGCCTTTCTACGTCTTCTCTTGCTCAGCTGATCTTCAGTTTCTTCTGCTCTTTCTCTTTTCCGTCGCTAGGATTACTTAGGTGGTCCAAAATAGAACTTTTTGGGAGGAATTGTAGTAAGGGTGTAGCCTAATTATTATTTGCAATAGTCAGCTGGTAGAACAGACATCTGAAATATATAGAGCTGTTTATGTTTGGTCATTATATGATAAACAACTTTATCAAGAATTCAAATAAATTGTAAAGTTGCATGGTAACAAAATTGTAGCTATTGTATAGGTTCAAGTAATGCCTTAGTCCAAAAGAAACAAAATTTATGGAAAAACTACATTTGGATCCATATTAATTGGATCAGTTTATAAGATTGAAGTAGTAACTAATGTGTAGGTTATAGGAAACTAAATTTGCAGTCCCAATTAAATGTTTGGATGCAAAAATGAAATGAATGTAAAAAGATGGTATGGTTTAAATTTCATTTAAATCCATGGAAACAATTTTTTTTGAGGTGGGGATTTGTGTACCCCTCTTTTTTTTAAATAAGTTATATAAATATATAGTCTGTCATTAGGTGTCATACATATAATCACTTTCAAATTTCATTAGAATCTATCCAGTGGTTGTATTGTTTAGATTTTAAGAGACTAAGCATCCCAATCCACCCCTTCAGACTCTATATAAGTACTTTGGGAGTTGGTTTCAAAATATATCAAGGTGACTAAAATATATAGTCCTATGGTAAAACCCCTGTGATAATAGAGGTTCAAATACTCACGTTATGGGCTTCCAAAATTTTCAATATAGGGGAGTTTAGCCCCCATTAGTGTGTCTTGATATTGAAATTGGCTGATATTTTGGGAATAGGCATCATTTCAGGTCACTTACTGAAGTTTAAATTTCATTTAAATTGAAGGGAAAAAATTTGTGTGTATGTGTATGTGGGGGTGCCTCCCTAGGGACCTCCTTTGATCAAAATAATATATACTTATACATAACATATTACATCCATTCTCATGCTGGAAATCGATGTTCCAAATTTCATAATCTGTTCAGTAGTTTTTGAATCCATGGATACATTTTTTTTTTCTACCCGCTTTGCTCACCTCAAAAATAAATCAAATATAGCTCATTGCACTCCCTTTTATGCCTACTATGTTCCAAATTTAAAATAAAGTAGTTTTTTTCCTATAGATGTAGAGATAGACATACACACAGATATCATCATTGTTTAAAACAAAATTATATTATTTTATATAAATTCATAACCTCAGTGTTTTGTTGTTATATCCAGCATGCTCATCTTGGTTTTTATACTCACAACATTTTGTGTTTTGTACTGTTCACATGATGGATAAATCTTTTTTCATTATCTTGTCTAAAATTACATCTATATGTATTGAACAAAAATAAGATAAATATTTAAATGCCAACAAATATTCATTTCTCTAACTTCATGTGGAACACATTTTCCTAGTTTCTGAATTTTTCCTTAGGTTTATTAAATGATTGTGCAAGCAATAATGAGTTAAATAAACTTTAAACATTTTTCTAAGATTTCCTAACGCTGTGCAAAATATGGCTTTGTGAATTTTGACATTAACCTAATAGACAATCAAGCATCTGTTTATTTTTGTTGTTTGCAGTTTATATTTGTAACAAACTTATCCTTTCTTTAGTGTTCATGGTTGAGTGCTCATAAGCAAGTTGTGAATTTGTTCCCCACTTAGTGCTCCATGTATATCACTTTATATTAAAGTTGGTTCGTCCAACAGATATCTACATTCATAATGGTTCTATTTTTAAAAATGTTGTTCCAATGATTAGAAGAGGCCAGTAAATATTTTTCATTATCAATATCCTGTTTCTTTCATTGTCCAAGTTTATAAAAGAACTTTAATTAATCTTTTTTTGTTATTTGCAGGCAGCAAATGGTTTAATAATGTCAGCAGTGATGAAACATGCTAGTAATATTACTCGTCTCTTCATCATCTCATGTGCCATGCTGGTTACAACAGTATTGTCAGTACTTATATTCCAGCTTCAACTGAATATTTATTTTGGCTGTGCTTTTATCAGTGTTATAATTGCTTTGGCACTCTATCACACCTAGTGTTACTTATTGTATCCAACCCAACAGACATCATGCTTTCAGTGGATTGTATATGATGAAATACTGACAAAAATTACATGAAAAGATCTCCCTCATCACCTCATGATTTTGTAGCATGCAGAAACAAATGGATAGATTAAAATTTAAAAACAAACATTCAATTATTTAATTAAATGGAGCTAACTAAAAAATAAATGCTTGAAAAATGCCAAATGAAAGACAGAAACAATTGTTTATTAAATTGCATGGGTTTTGCAAATGTTAAAAACCTTTACAATCTTTATCATTGTCAATCCAAGTAAATCAGAGTATTGTTTATACACTGGTTGCCTGTTGCTGTCATTTAATTTCTATGGTTTTGAAGGGTATGGAAAATTACAAAATTTTAAAAGATTTCTTTTGAAAGAACATTCAAATGAGTTACAAACTAAATGCACCTTCTTTTCCTTTAATGATAGATACACAATTTGACAAAATTTAATTTTTGTTTTCGGTCTTTTAAGACTATTGATAAAAATGAATTTTATTTAAAATAGCATATGTGGAGAAATTTAAGTTAGAACTTTTGAATAGTCAGGTTATATATATATATATATATATATATATATATTTCGCAGAAATAATTCTGAAAATAAAGACAAATTAGTTTAAAAGTGACAATTAGAAAAAAATTCTTAGTTCTTGCCAATGTGTTTTGTCTTCTGACTTTATCAAGGCAAGGATTGAAAGCAAAATGTTTTGGAGCCATAATTACATCAAATCCCAAATATAAAAAAAAAAAGAGATGCTCCTGTATAAGCCTCTTTCTGGATACAGGTAACTTCCTTTTTATTAAGTGCTGTTTTTTATTTTCCATGTCAACAAAATAGTTACCAATGCCAATATCCAGAAAGAGGCTTATGTAGGAGTGTCTTTTTTTTTTTAAATTTTGGAATTGATGTAACTATGGCTACAAAACATTTCGCTTTCATGGCTTGCCTTGATAAAGTCAGAAGACGAAATTCATCAGCAAGACCTAAGAATATTATATATATATATATATATATATATATATATATATATATATATATATAAGATACAAATATAAAGTTTGTCACTTACCTGATTGGTGTTGGTGTCACCATCAGCATCCAAATTCCAAAATATATATATACATATATATACACACACACACACACACACACACCCCAACAATACTAACGTGAAAAAGTGTTTCTTCAGAATTTAGCTCTATACTTACTCTATTAATGCTGCTGAGAATACTATGCCAAAAAAAAAAACGAAATATTGTGCTGACTTTAATTTTTTTTAATTTGATTTTTTTTAAACACTACCAATCATTTTAGAAATACCTTTTAATTTATTGTATTTCTTTTTAAAACTTAAAAACAATTGTGCCAAAGATAAAAATTAAGCTGTTGACTCAAGCAATAGAAAATGTTTCCTATTTACATTGTCCTAGAGTAATTTATGCTCAATTGACAAGTGTAAATAGGGAAGAGTCATTTCACTTTATCAAGAAAGCTAATCTCCTTTGTCTCACATTGTGTTCACATATATTTTTGAAGGAATATATTATCAACAATAAAGCATACTTAACCTCCTTTTTAAAAAAATATTCTTAATATGATCTTTTTGCTGATGACCATTTGGATGACTGTAAGACATTGCATATAATTGTATGTATGTGTGATATTCCTGCATATACAAATCTTGTGTTAAATGAATTTTTTAATGTCTTTGTTCTTTTTATTTATATACTTTTTCTTTTTACATGCATAGGTTATGTATGTAAATCAGACATTCGAAAGCTTAACACAAGTTTTTTCAGCTTATTTACAAATTAAATGATATTTCAGTTTATAAAAATTGTTCACATCTCTTGAATCTGTTATTTTAATTATTTTTCTTAATTAAAACTAGCTTCCATTTTCTTTGAACTTTTTTGATTTTTGAGTTCTATCAAGATTTGTCTGCGAAAGAATATAAAAATATTAAATATAAAATTGGTGTTATTTTATGCTTTGAGGATGTTTATATTAAATGAAATTTTTTACTGAAATTAGCATCTAGATTTGTCAGTATTTATTCACTGGAAATAGTAAACATGTAAGTGGTTTTGAAAGAGACAACTGAAATATTTGGGGCAGATAATAAGGAAAGGAAACTTGGAAAATTTAACTCACAAAAGAAGTAAAGGAAACATTTGAGAGAATTGATGGCAAAACAAAGAGGGGTGGGAAAGGACATGGTAAATAAAAAAAGAATAACCTTGATTTACATCACATTTATTTTTAAAATGTTTTCTATTGTGTGTGTATATATATATATATATATAGTATAGTATAATTCAAACCCTTGGTAAGATCAGATTTATAAAGATTCCTAAGTGCACAAATTACAGTTTACTAATGATAATTACTTTTTAACAAACATATCTTGAAAAATGTTACTCATTTTCAGTGTCGATGTTTTTCTCTGATTAAGGGCTTTGATAATATATTGTCATTATAAATAAGTTGCACAGCTATATATATTTTTAATGTGGAAATTTGCTAAGGTAAAAAAGAATGTGAGATATATATGCATATATTTATGTGTGTATATATATATATATATATATATATATATCTCAGTTGCTGCTGTTTTTAAAGCAGCAGTGCCCCTAATAAAGTATTTATCAGATAATGAGTTTAGGTCAAGTATAATTTCAGGACTAAAAAATCATTGCTACTAGCAATATCTTATATTACCAGGCTTTGTTAGGTGTTCAGTTAATGCAGATGGGACACTTTAATGTATTTCTTTTCTATTCTAGACAATCCAAGTTTGGTTGTGTATACTGAAGTTTAGTTGGTGATGAAACCTTAAAAATCTTACTTTGCTTTTATGCCTTGCAAGACTTTCTACATTTCAAATTTATGTTGAACAACACAACAAGTTTGGTTCTTGTGACTATTGGTAGCTCTGTAATTGTATGTTAAATAAGGGTAAATTATCTATGCCTCCTCTCTTCACTCAATTTGAGCTGTTATCAACTTCTGCTGATAATACAGAATGATATACTTGTAAATTATTTCCCAGTACTACTCTTGACTCATCTGAAGCATCTTTGCCTTACTTTTCAGAACTGAGTGTCCACTGTGTGATTTCAGACAAACCACATGGCTTTCATTTCAACTGCTGATTTGTTAACGGCAATTGCTAAGAATCCATTAAGCTTTAGATAAGAATGGTGAAGCTTGGGCTGTTGCTTTAGATATCTTGAAGGCAATTGACAGGGTTTGGCATGCTGATCTTCACAAGTTGAAAGCTTATGGCATTTCTAGACAAATTTTTGATTTGAGTCAATCTTACTTATCAAATCATGAAATAAAAGTTGTCTTGAATGGCTACTCTTCTCAATCTTTTTACATTAATGCAGGTGTCCAGCAGGACTTTATTCTTGGATCTGCTTTGTTCCTAATTTTCATCAAAAACTTTCCCCATATCATCAGTTCTTGACTTGGTATCTATGCTAATGACAAAACTATTTACTGCTATCTTAATGGTAAGTTTGATAAGCTCAAAATGGCCCCTGATCTCAAAAATGACCTACAAATTTTTTTAATACCTTGAAAATAAAACTGCTCTCTTTTAATTGTCTTAGAGAACATTTTTTTTGCCTTCTATCAGTATCGTTGATGCTAACCTCCAGGAGGAGAGTGACTCCTTGCGCCTTCTCAGACTAACGTTTTTCACTGACATCAAGTGGAACAATTATATTGAATCAATTGCAAGGACTGCTGATGAGAAAGTTGGTTCACTGTTGTGCTAGATAATTTTTCTTGCCAGAATCTATCTTACACCTTTAAAATTTTACTATTTGCCCATGCGTTGAATATTGCTGTCACATCTAGTTTTGTGTTTCTGCTATGTATCTCGAGATTCTTGACAAAATCCAAATAAAAATTTGCAATGTTATTGGTCCTGATCTGGCATCTAAGCTTCAGCTACTGTCCTACCTCTGTAATGTAACTTCCTTGTGCCATTTTTATAAATATTTTCATGATAACTCATCTGATGAACTTTCCTCTTTGGTACTTTACAAATTTAAGTGCAGTAATAGATTGACAACTAGATTTCATCATTTTACAATTGAAATTGCTAGATGTAACGATCCATGCTAACAGTTTCTTCTCTCATACTTCTCACTTGTGGAACTCTTTTCTGGCTTATCTAATTCTCTTGCTCAGTATAATTGATATTAAAATTGATTCCATATTCATACCAATTTCTTGATATTTTACTTTCATTTAGTTTTAAGGTATTACCAGATCTTGGATCAGTTTGTAGTTTAATACATTATAAAATGAGAAATGACAGAGTTTAGAAAACAGTTAAATAGAAACAATATTTAAATAATAGTGTTAAAACCTCTTTAGGAAGGACTTGTTATAAGCATTTTCCTGAGTTTTTCTTCAAACAAGTTACAAATCCTTCACAATTGTAAATAAAATGTCGGATTTACTCTGCAGGCTATCTGTCAAACTTGATACTCTCTTCTCATTTGCATTATAATGTACAGCTAATTGCGAAAATCTTTTTAACCTCATAAACAAATTAAATGAATGCTTACTAACCCTAAACATTTGACAAAATGAAACTCATAATTTGAAACAATTTTTAAGTTTACTCAAAACTTGTTTTAGATAATTCAAACTATTCTACAAAAATATAAAATTTGAAAGATTGTGAAATTTGTGCATTGAAGACAACCATTACACATTTTTCTCAATCATTTTAAACAAAAATGGGCCTCTAATGTAGTTGTATTGACATTTATACATTTTATAATAGTCTTGGTATTTTTCATTTATTTTACAATATATTTCTTAGAACTAAAAACAAGTTGATAAATGTTTTAAGATAATATATACACCTATGATAGCTTATCATTCATTCACAAACATTTTATTTTTAAATTAGCATAAAAATAAATCTTTTTCTAAACAATTATAGTGAATATGACAGAGATAACGTCATTTTTAAACTAAAATATAATAAAATAACTTCATATATTTAGCGTTTCATAAGAAAGAAGTGTCAAGTTGAAACTGAAGTGAATCTTTCTCCATAAAAATGACAGCTGAGAAATCAATATCTACTATTAAAATGGCTGATACAATTTAGTATTTAACTGCAAAAGTATTACAAGATTACTCTTCCTATGAGCAAACCATATTCAAGCAAAAAAGTGATTTTTTTTTTTTTTTTTTAAAGTCTGTATTATGTGAAGAAAACACCTAAACAATTGAATGTCTTTTTTTTAATGTTAAATTGAAAGTCTAAAGAAATTACACAT
This sequence comes from Acanthosepion lycidas, assembly GCA_963932145.1. Taxonomy (NCBI): domain Eukaryota; kingdom Metazoa; phylum Mollusca; class Cephalopoda; order Sepiida; family Sepiidae; genus Acanthosepion; species Acanthosepion lycidas. Next base: position 68,039,593 of record OZ010571.1, on the reverse strand, counting down.
GTTTATGAACAAACAGACTTTCTAGATTTTCAAATGAAGCATGCAAAACAACCTATAGCTACAAAATAAGATTAGAATCACATGTAAAACTTTAAAAATGAATTGAAATGTCAAATATCTTTGTTCAGACACCTGTGGAATTACAAATATCTTTTGTCAAAGGTTTGGAGATTAGTTAATGCATGAATTTTGAACTGTCTCACATTTTGGTTGGTTTATTCTTTTTCTTGAAATGCAATGCATGTCACAGGCCTAAAATATATATTCAATACTGGACAGAAAAAATACACCTGGATACTGGAGAATGAACTGGCAAAAACATTTTTGGAAAAAAAAAAGAAAAGAGACAAATACACCAAAAATTCATTGAATATTTTTATTCTAGAAATAACTATCAAACCTGACAAAAACAGAATAATTACAAATAAATTTTTTTTAGCTTATAAAAATGTTTACATGTGTATTGTACTTAATTTTGACAGTTTTATAAAAATAGCTGTTCTATTATTACAAAATGATTATTAAAAATTCAGTGTTTGATGTGAATATTAGAAACATTTTAATAGTAAAAACAGATCATATCTTGAGTAATCAGGCAATGAATGAAATGTGCATGAGCCAAAAACTTTAATGTGAAATATATCTTATGAGGATATTGTAATTTGAGATCCAAAGTGATATTAAGATAAGTAATAAATCAGATAGTTCTAATCAGGCAGCTTTGCATAATTTTAATAATGAACATTTGTAAAGAAAATCCAGATTATTAAAAAAAATTTTATCATCCGAAAGTGAATGTTCTATTTTTAATCTCAATATGATCACTTTAAATATCTGAAGAGAAAATAGTAACTTTTTGTGTTTACATAAGACTCCATGTATATAGTTAGTATTGATCATCACATTTTACTTAAAACTTGTCACAATTAATTTGTTTTATTATATTTTTATTTTTAAGAGCAACAAGTCAGACTAAAATATTTAAATGTAAGTGTGTCTTGTCATGCTGAAGACAATTATACATACAAAATAATAAAGTTTGAAGAAAAAGAAAAACATTGATTCTTTTGCATTAGTCATATATTTCCAGCATGTAAGTTTGAATTTGGGTAATAATTTGAAAAATAAAAGCAGTAATCTTCATCTTTATTATTAAGAACAAGTAGAGTGCCTATTTTAGGTTATTCTGCATAAGAAATATGAGCCATTATTTTTTAGTAATGGGATAATTATGATGTACAAAATTCTATCAAACCCATCACTTTTGAACATCTTAATTTTTGCAATCAAATCACAAAATAACTTTATCTTTTTTCCAGTAAAAACTCATACCAGATATTGTGATGCAAAAAATATCACAATATCTTTGCATTCCTTAAAGATTTCTGATGCTAAGGTTTCTTGAGTGAACTGATTTTTGAATGGAATAGTTTTTTGACTTTTAAAAGAAACTTTATTATTCGGTATACTATTTTTTATTTAGTATTTGAATCCAATAAGAATTATTAATCTTGAAATGGTCTTATAGATGATAGGTGGGAAACCTTATTATTGAAATGTATAAAAGTTTTAAAAAAGATGTATGTAATGAAAAAGTTCAAAAGCAAATTATCGCATGGTTCAAGGGAAGTAATCACTACTTTTCTTATGAGAAAGAAAATCTTTAAAAAAATATCAAACAAAACTTTAAAAAAAAAGTGTTTCATTCTATATACAGTCCTACCTCATTATAAGGAAGCTTAATATTGCATCAGCCAAAATCATGAAATAAATTCTCATTGCTTGCCCCTCCTTAGAATTTACTGCTTAAATTTAAGCCTCCAAATAAATTAATCATTTTATTAACCCTCAGTGTTTCTGAATCATTTCCTTGTGTCCCATTTTTGGTATCAAAATTTTCAGGATCACATAAGCACAAACAGAAATTACATGTAAGACATAGTTTATGAATTATTTGCCTTTAAAAATAAAGTAGTGTGTTTTCATAAATTTACACCAGATAAAAAAAATAAAATAGAATTTCAAACCTATTTTCCTTGGACCACACCTATTTTAAACATTTCTCAGGCCTATGTTGCATATCATTACTTTGAGAAAACAATTAAAATTTTGAAAGAAACATGAAAGTTACAGGTGTTGTAATGGTAGCATTAAATTACTGTAGGAAAGAATTAGAAATTCATAATTAAAGCAGATATATTTTTATGAAAAAAAAAAAAATTATATTTCTGGTTTTCTATTTTTTACTCTTTGTATAAAGAAAGTGGTGTGTATATTTTTTATTGAATTACATATAATTTTTCAGGGATTTTTCTGTGTACCTTATTTTGAATGTTGCATTCAATAATTAAAATATCTTCATAAAAATTGTTTTTTTAGAACCTTTATCAAAGGAGCATAAAACTTTTTTAAGTTCATAGTGAAATATAAGAGCAGGATATACTAATTTTGTTAATGATGGTATCAGTTTATATATCAATAATTATGAACACACATAATGCAAAACTTTTACTTACTGATATTATATGCATGCAGAATTTCTATGTACAGGAAATTTTTGTTCCATATTTTCTCTAATTTTTTGACTTCTTATAAGTAATGATATAAGCTGGATAGATTTGATCATTGGCAAAAATTACAAATAATTTAGGCTCTTTGATACTGTCAACACAAGAATCATAAAGTTTTCCACCTTTCTCATAAAGATTCACCTGAGGAGGTCGGACATATGCAGAATTACCTACAACAGACTCTCCAACTAGGATCTTTGCCAGAATTATCTTGTATTCTTCCTTGACAGGAATTATATAACTATCAGCACAAGCAGCATCTTTGGCAAAGTAGATTCCTTTTCCATACCTGCAACCAACCCCAATTCCGCTTAAACGTACATCAAACCCTTGTTTGCAAATAGCACTAATTGAATCCATTTCAGTCCCATGGAATAAATTCAGTTCCTTTATGTCCTGGCCTGACTCTTTAGTCATTTTCGTTTTTTTCCTATTAAAAAAAAAAAAAATGAAAAAAGCATAACAATTTGAATTTATAAAGCAAATATTTAAGGGCAGTGAAAGTAATACAATTTAGTCACTCACTGGCAACAAAGATTTACTTAGCAACAACAACAAAAAAGAAAAAAAATTAGCAAATAGCTTTATTGAATCCAAGTACTCTTTATAGGTAAGGAGTTGTTTAAAAAAAGCAAAGAAAAAGCCAGCTGTGCTGTGCCCCTTAAGGATATAGGTGATCATGACTTTCCACAACTTTCTGTTCTTTGCTTCTGTGTTCCTTGACTCTTTACCATCATTTTGTCCCTGCTATGCTCTTCATTCACACAAACTTGTCAGTCATTATTTTCACCTACCTTCTCTTGCCATCAGTATGCCCTGTGACATGTTGAAACACTCTTTACTTATTATATACTAGAAATGTTGTCTTTTCATGAGTGTAAGTAGAACTGTCCTTTCTCATTTTCCTTAAAATTTCCTTGTTCACATGTTTAGTCAATGAGATTCTCAACATCCATCTGTAGAACCACATCTCTGTTGCTTCAAGTCTCTTTCATTTTTCTTTCAGAGTTTTCCATCAATAGTGTCATTTGTGTATCTATGTTGTTAAGATTATGTTTGTCAATAATAAATCCTGACAGGTCTTCTAGTTCTCTTAGGATTGTGTCTCACTGTATAGGTTAAACAAATCCTGTTTGAAAACATATTTGCTCAACTCATTTTCTATCCACTTGCAGGCAGTTTGTTCTTAGTAAATGTTAGAGATTATTCTAATGACTTTCCCATATAAATCACACTTCCTAAGCAATTTTGGAGAACTGAGTTCAAGTTCCACTTAAGTTTGTTACATTCACTTACATGCAAATACACTTTGGAAATTAATAACTCCATCTCTTCTCTCTGCAGCTATAGGTTAAATCGTAAGAATGGAAGAACACTCTTATTCTCAAAAAGTTGTTAATGCAATATTCACTTTCAAAAGAAAAAAAGATAACGTTAATAAACTGTAAAAAGACAAATCAACTCTTAGAAGTTCAAGCAGGTCTTTGTGTTGTACTTTATCAAATACTTTTGCATAATCTATGAAACATATCTATATGTCTTTCTGCATTCATATTGCTCACTCTGATAGCATTCTGATAATAAAGATAGCATTTTTTCCAGTCTAATTCTTTTAAGCACTTCATTCATTAGAATCCTAAGTTTAGTTATGTGGTTCATGAAGTTGATTGTTCAATGGAGTTCACATTCATTTGCAGCTGGTTTCTTTGACGTCACTGTGAAAATAGATCTACTGAGATCTTTCAGGATTTTATCAGAATGTTATTTCTTTTACCCTTTTTTGCATGTCTGTGATGTCAGTGTTCCACACTGTTTCTATTGCTGCACACTTATTATTGAGCATATGTTACCTGCTTGCATTTTTCTCATGTTTTTCATTATATATTCTGTGCCATTCCTTGGTATTGTCTGCAGTTTCTTTTCCATCAGCTTGAGAATTTCAGCTGTCAACCAATTCTTTTCTTGTCTCTTTTCTCAGAATGATTTCATACACCAATGTTACTAGTTCTTCCCTTGGGGTGTTCCACTTTCAATTCTTGACCACTTTTAAGCTCTTATATTTGCTCTTAACTCTATCAGCATACATCTGTTTGCAAATTGAGCCTTCCTGCAGTTTGTTGGTATTGTAGTATAGGCTTTGGATTTCTTTAATTTCTATCATTTTAATCTCAGTTTGCATACAACTTGGAGGTGGTTGCTCCTGCAGTCAGCACTTGGATAAGTTTTAGAGAAAAGAACTGCATTTCTAATTTTTTTTATTGATTGTTAGGTAGTTTATTTTGTTCTTTTTGTCCCCACCTTGTGCTTCTCTATGTCCACATATATCTGTTTGTTCTCAGTAAATGAAAGACTCCCTTGTCCAAATTTTAATAGTGTTTTATGGTTAATGCAAACAAAATAGTCATACTAAATAAATGAAAGTGATTCTTGGGATACAGAAAGTTGAGAAAACTATAATGTATAATGGAAAAGTAAACTAAAGCAAATGGTTAATTGGAATGTATGAAAACTTGATTAAAGCTCAAGGGAATCAAAACTTGTACTTCTAATTTAAAAGGGTGTTTATATAACAGGATCTTGTAATGAATGAGTGTGCAAAAATTATCCAAATATTTTCTTATTTATCCAAAATACATGTATTTCTCATCGCTCAACCCTACTTTCAAAAACAAAGAAATATATCTATGGGTTTATCTTGCAGTCCCAGCCAGCCAGTTAAGGGGATTTACTTTTTGTCCAAAAAGATCTTCATTGTCTGAAGAAAAGGCCTACCTGACAATTTCAATGTCTGAAAACTTTAATAAACAGAAAGGGCCATGCCTGTTCCAGCTAGTAATGTCTGTTTTGTTCCCTGGCCATTAGGAGCTACCTTCTGTTGGAGTAGAAATGCAGAGATGAATTAAATATGCAGAAGCTAACTTGAAAGCAAGGATAGAGTTGAAAGAAGCTTCCACTACTGTTAGACTGACTGTTCATAGTAAAAAGCTTGTAAAGAAAATAGTCCTTATGTAGAGACTAGCATTCACGCTAGCTAAAAATAAAAAGAATTGTGTAGTAATTGCCAATAATAGTTGGTTGTTACTACAAGAATGGCTTTGTGATTTGAATTTGTTTGCCATGAACCTGCTGTATATCCAATTCAACAGGTTTTAACATAACACAAGTTTCAACATAGCAGAGAACATCAGGGTGTAGATAGTTGCAACATTGTGAGAGCAATTTAAGGCTAGTGTGGTAGCATTCACAACTTGTTATTCTTCCAAAATGACAGTGCAGTCAACAAAAAGTATGCTGAATACTTGAGGCCTGTCCTGTTGTTGGTTCTACATTTTAACATTCCATGTCCTTATTACAGTTTTGCCTTTGTTCCAAACACATTACAACAAAAAGTGATTGCTTCCTTTTGTTACTTATTATAAGCATTAGCCTCTAGAGACAATCAAATGAGATTTTTTTAAAATCATTTCACCATAAACAAGGTGATAATGCCACTAAAATGCAAGTGGTTACTGGGAGTGAAAGAGCATAAGACTTTACTGAGGAGAAAGGACAATAAAAGAACGGTTCAGGAAAACAGAAGATGGTAATTGATGTTGCTTTTAAATTTTTGAAGATTGTAGGTGGCAGGGTAGCAAGAAAACAGAAAAGAAACTATGAGAATAGAACTTAGTTACATCTTGCTAGTTCAACAATAAAATGGTGAGACCTAGTTATCAATCTCGTAGCACACTTAAATTCATGCAGTTGAGGCACCAAGTAAGAAAGCTCATCAAAACAATTGTCATTCAAATATTTATAGAAAAAACAAGGAAGCCATGTCATGGTGGTGAAAAAGTGACTGCAGTCGAGATGCCAGGTCAAGATCAATTACATTACAGATTTTTCTTTGGATTTTGTTGAGAATCTTGAGATATATAACAGGAGGACCAAACCAAATATGACAGTAATATTCAATGTATGGCACTAATAATGGATTGAAAGACCATCTGTCTAATCATTGCTTTAAAACAGTCATGGACAAAGTGCAGCCTGCAGTACTTACCTAATGGCTTGCCTAATTTCACAAAGAAAATAATGTTTATTAAAATTTTATTTGTCTTGTTTCATTCTCACTTGTTCATTTACATGCTTTCTCTCTCTCACTCACTCAAAAAGGTTTGGAGAAGCTAGTGCCAAAGTGAAATAACTATTACATGCTTGACTAACCTCACTTATTAATGCCTGATGCATTGTGGGCACACCAGTCAGAAAAAGAAAAATATTAGCCATCTTCAATCAGTGTAATTTTGAACATGCCTCAAAGTCAATCTGCAACAATCCAAACATTCAAAATTCTTAAATTGGCATCTCTATGTCAATGAAAGAAAATGATTTAATATTCAATTTCTGATTCCACCATTTATAATGACTTGATATTTCAGTGACTGTAATTGCACATTCTACTTGTGTAGCATTGTCAAGCAGAATTGAGAGAATTTAATTTCCAAAGTGTGTGCAAAGTGCAGTGTTGTTTTTTTTTTTCATTTTTAATGTCAAAGCTTGTGGCTTCATCCAAAAAAAGAAAAAGATTTCTGAAGAAATGTGAAAATTGATTAATGCCTAATATTTATTTGTTGAAGTAAAAAAATTAAACCAATATCTTTAATATGTTATGAATCTGTCTCTGCTTTTAAAGATTTTTATATTAAGTGGCATTATATTACACTTCAAAACATTTATGAAAAATTTAAAGGCAATATTAGAAAGCAAAAAATTGAAGCCCTTAACAAACACTGGCAGTCTAAATATGCTCTAAAAGATAATTGAAATTGTACATGTTAGACATATTGAAAATGAAAAAGTGCTTAAACATTCAAAAGATTATTCTGATGGTGAATTTGTAAAGCGGCAGTATAATTTTTTTTTGTAAATTTATAAAAATTTTGGCAGTTTGAATTTTTGTGTCCAGTAAAGTTTATGTTTGACAAGATTAGTTTATCTTACAGGACAATAGCAAGAAGAGGAGATTGCAGCAGATATCGAGGGTAGGTAGACTGTAAAAATAAGAGAATTTGCTTCTTTCTCACTGGCTATTGACAAAAGTACTGATAAATCTGATTCAGCCTAACTGGTAATTTTCATACGTGGTATTGATAATGCTGGTGATGCTTTCAATTTACCAGTCTAAATTTTTGCTAAAGAAATTCAACACTTTGAAGTTCAATTATTTCCATTTGCAATTCCTGTCAGACTCTTTTCAACATGGGCATTAAAGGGATTTTCAAAAAAGTTATCAGCTTCTTTAGCTCTAAAGTCATTAAATCTGGTGTTTAGTTCTTTTTTTAGCTCATTTAATCCACAGCAAAACCATATCCAAACTTTGACCTGTGATTGGCTAGTGTTGGTAAATTGAAAGCATCAAAGTCCTGAGTTGATTCTCCCAAATTTGAAGTTTTGTTTGAAAAGCTTTGACATGAAGCAACTAATTTTGCTTTGCAATTTTAAATTTATATCATTTACATGTGTAGTGATATCCACAAGGAATGTAAGCTTGGAAATTCAGTTATAATTCTTCAGCTCAGAAACAAATTTATCCTTCATTTCTGGGAGAGCACATACCTCTTCTATGAGACTATAAAACCCATGAAGCATCTTTCCTTTACAGCCAGCGAATAGTGCAAATGCAGTTTTATGGAACTCTACTTGAAGAAAACTACCACAAAGTAGTGTGCTTTGCTAGAAGATCTGCAACCATGTTTGGTAGTATATATAAATGCAAACAACTATTTTCTAGAATGAAAACAGTAAAGTCGAAAACTAGGTCAAGATTGACAGATATTCATTTGGAAGATAATTTATGAGTTGTAACATTGTGAATTGAGAAACTTATAGAAAATATCCAATAACGCCAAGTTTCTCATTAAAATTTTTGAGTAAATTATTTCTATATTCATAGTAAATACATTGATTTTTCAAGTATTCATTTTTTTTCTTTTAATTATTGTATAATGTATTACAGTAGAAGAGTGTGTTAATCACATTTGATATCAGTGATAATATTGATAATATTATATCTTGACATCAATTTTTTTTTAGAAAAGATCCTTTTACTGAAGTGAAAAGAAACTTTTTTTGCTATTTCTAAGGCACATGCTTACACATATGGTCTTCTGTAGTGAAATGAGATACCTTCAATGAAAAATTACCTTGAATCATTTTAGTAATACAGCCCACCTGATGCTATGCAATGTCTCATGCAATCTGCTTCTTGAAAAAAGGTTGCCCATACATGCTTTAAAACATGTGCTCTGTATTGTGATGTCTTCTAGACTGTGACATAGAAGTTCCACATCTGTACTAAGTAATGACTCACATTAGTAGTCGCTTGACTCTATGCAAAATAGGGCAAGTTCATTTTACCTCCTATGTCAATACACCTCTGGAAACAAAGAGGTTTTATGCCTTTCATTGATCTATGACTTTTCTGAACAATAGTACAAGATCTTATCTATCTTGAATGCGTACCCGTTTTTTTTGGGGGGGGGATTTAGGATTGAACTTCATTCTGATCTTCCAACTCCATGTCAGATTCATGTGAAATATCCTCTATAGTTTCTTTACTACTATGTCACTTTTGCCATCTCATGCTTTCCTCCCTTTTAGGTTTCTCCTCCTTCCATCTTGACTTCTTTGTTGTCAATTCTAGGTCTTATTTGATCAGAATGAGCCAATAAATTCTGTCCACTTGTTGCTATTATAGCTGTATTATGTCCCTTTTGTACAAAAAGTTAACTTTTTCAGGACTGGATTCTCTATCTTTTTTTGTACCATATTTTTTCATTTATTGAATAGGACATTGTTATAGGTGATCTAATTTGTCTTGTGGAATAGTTCTATAACTCAATAATAGTCTTGGTAAGTAACTATCTATGGCATCCCTGGATGGGGAAAATGCCATGCATACATCTTAGTAAGTCTATTGGAGAGTTTTTTGTTGTGAGTTCTTTAATTTTTTCATCAATTTGCATCTGTTTATAGGCAGATTTGAACTCGATTTGAGCAAAGTATTTCACCTTCTGAATAGCAATTTCAATTTTAGGAATAGGGAACAATTTGAAGTATATGTTGTGGTTTACTCCTATTTTGTAATCCCCACATATCCTTAAATCTCCATCCAGTTTTCATAAAATAACAATGGATGATGCCCACTTACTACCACCAGGGGGAACATGCTCTAAAACTCCTTGCTCAACCAATGTTTTTAGTTTAGCAACTACTAAAAGTAGCATGTGAAGATGTAGTCAGCGAGACTCAAAATAAGAAGGGTGACTATTTTCTTTTAATTGAATGCTCGCTTTGTATCCTTTTAACAACTCTGTGTCAATACTTTCCAACTTCACACTGTTGCATCCACTTTCAAGACGGCTATTCACACGAGTCCATGACTTTTTTCACATTTCACTACCATGCTGGGAATAATTTAAAACCTAATGTTTTGATGAAAGAGCCATCAAACTGTCTTAGTTTAAGCCAACTTCTTTCATTTTGGTTTATCTATTCATTGCCGGAAATTGGGATTAGGGTGACATCATTCCCATTATCTACTTGTATAGTAAAAGTTATACCATTCAGTTTAATTTTTTCTCTGGACTTTTGTCTTTTTATCCCAAATACAGCTATATTTTCCTGAGGTGAGATTAAATTTTCAACATTTCTATTTTCGTTTTATGCTTATACAGACCGGAAATAGTTTTTCTTTTCATAATTCCAGCATACTTGCCCTAAAACTGGACATTTTTCTTGTTCAGTTCCTGCTTCAGCATTTCTCTTGGATGTATTGAATTTTTCAATTAACTGTAATTGTTTCAGAAACTATAGATGCATCCAAGGAGATTTTAGTCACTTGTAACTGTTCTAAAATTTTGTGTTTGTATGATTTTGTTGGTTGGTTATGGGTTATTTAATGCTGAAATCTAAATATTTTGAACATAATTACATATTTTGTACATAATTTTATACTTTCAAAAAATATATATGCTTACATATATATTTTTTTAGATATATAGTTTGTAGATAAAATATATTCTTAGTAATTTTTTTTTAAAGGTATTGCTGGTAGTTTTGCTACAAAAATGTATTGCTGGTAATTTTATTATAAAGAGGTACTGTTGATGTTTGAGGGAGGGGGTCACTATTTGCCCATAATTGGGACCCTAACAGGTGCTACCACCCTGAGTCAGACTGAATCTGGGAACAACAGGAGTTAAAAGATGGTTTCACCATCCTCAGAACCTACAATCTACCAATAGTAGGCTTTGCTGCCAGATGTAGTTTATCATCATATCCAGGATAGGTGTTAGTATGAAGCACAACACATAACTCCAATTAATCTCAACTGTATGAACTCATCTTTGATGGTCATTTCTCCAGTGCCAAGTTTTTCAAACTCATAAAATCTGGAAGCCTCTCGTAGCTTGTGTACATTGTATTATTGTTTCGTTCAACTCTTGCTTACTTGTGAGAAACTTTATCCTCTCAGCAATAATCGACTTCTTTTCAGCTGCAAATTTCTCTTTGTAATGTCTGAAATTTGTGAATTCTCTGGGATATGCCATGACAGAGATCTTTCTGATGGCTTCACATCATGCCAAAGCCAAAAAGAGATCTGTAATCTCACTCTCCTCTCCAATTTTCTTGGCCTGTATCTGGGCAGCAAAACAATGAATACGTATTTTTACAAAGTGTGGCTCATCCAATGGTGTTAGAAATCCTATCAGTGATGCCATATTGTTGTGATATCTTCTAGTCTGTGATGTAGAAGTTCTACCTCCAATAGACTTATTAGTAGACATTTGACTGTAGGCAAAATAGGGTAGGTCCATTTTTCCTATGATGCTACACTCTGATTTAATTTAGACAGTCAAATATAATTTTAAAAGTCTGAAGCATTTTGAATAAAAAGTAATTGACATAGTAACTATGTTAGGCAAATAATTCAGGTAATGTAATTCAGAAATAAATATAAGATCAATAACTTCATTTTTACTTATTCTCTTCTGATTGAATGTAATTCACTGATGAAAAATATTGATTCTTGCATTCTGCTTATGACAATGTACTAATTTATTGAAATATGTTTGCAGTTTTTACTATTTCAGAATTCATATTTTAATAATTAAATTAAACTTACCAGTTATAATATTCCCAAAGGTTTCCATTTTCAATTCTTTCAATTTTGATAATTACAGCTTTTATTGCTGGGGCATTAAACTGGTCTGATACAGTTTTATATTCTTTGCTCGTTTCATCCACCTGCAAATATTTAAAAAAGTAAAAGTAGAAAATTTCTTAAATGAGTTCAGTTTGAATTTTATGGCAAATAAAACTGTGCCATTTTACCCCTGGAAATATGGTTTTAAAATCCCTCTTGATCTTGTATAAAAATTGTAGTCTCTAGTAGGGCAATGTTTATTCAAATGGTGTAGACCAGTGTTACTCAAATTGTGAGGCACATATCAGCACCAGTCTGCAAGTCATTGGCTGCCAGTACACAGTAAATTGTCAGTTTTTGTTATTTGAGAACATTTCAAATCTACTCATCTTAAAATGTAAGTACTAATAATTTTAACTAACAAATATTTTCATGTTTCCATTTATACTTCTCGGTGATTAGGTAATGCTCAATGGATACTTTTATCACGCTGAGACATCTGGTTACTGAGCACAAAAGTAATGGTGATGTGAAAAGTACTGCTGGCAAAAAGAATTCATATGTAAATAAGTTTAAAATAAAGAGGTTTTTGAAAGAAAGTATTTTAATTTAAAGCTTGTAAGAAAGTGATCTTTGAAGTGTCACATATGAATACTTGTGTTTTGCAAGCTCCTTATAAAGTAGCACTTAGAGCGTGATTTAGCTGTGATCAGTACAGCCACATTGTAAAGTGGACAGTAAATTATTTTAGCTAAAGTTTTTGGTGTTTTATGACCAGCAGTAAATCCTAAAAGTAATATTTTCAAAGTATCCAGCTCCTGTTGAGAACTAGTAGAAAGGAAATAGATTAAATAAATAAATGTAAACTTTCAGGATCAAGTGCCAGAAGGTAGGAAGTTCTAGTTATACTTTTATATAGGCAGAATAACAGAATGGTCAGTGACAAGTCACCCATAGATGGTGGCAAGATGGCAGTCAGTTATGAGTTGATTCAGAAGCGGGTGATGAGTGAGACAGGAAAAAATTTGTAGTGTTGGATGTCAATTAAATTCTCACCGGCCAAAGAAAAGATCTGGTTAATCTTTTGTGAGAGAAGACAGAATTAGAAGTGTCACCTACTTCGCTACCCACCAGACTGTGCCAAGTGAACTTGTAAACCAAATACAAGATTCATACATCTATTTCTCATTGTGGCATTATTTTCACCTTCTGTTCATTTGGTGAACATACCAGAGCTTTTCCCAGTTTTTGTTAACACTGATGCACGCTGGAATTGAAACTCCATATAATGTGATTTTGTCCAGTCAGTGAAAGACTCTGTGAGGGTGTTCCCATTTGTGTGTTTACACAAATTGGTAAGGTTAAAAAGCTATTGCATAATATGAGACACTACTGATAGACTGTATTAAAGATATCTGCAGATAAATGCTGGATGAGGCAGCAGCAACATATGTGTCTCAGATGCCACTGTCAAATGATACTATTGCTTGAAGAATTAACAATCTGATACAGGATATCAAAGATCAACTCATAGGATAAGTTAGCAAATTACTTTTTACACTTTGATGAATGCACAGACATTACCAATAAAGCAATTTTGATAGTGTATTTGCACTTTGAGAAGGAGAGTAATTTAAAGGAAGAATTTACAGAATGGGAATGAATGAATTTGAAAATCTGTTTATACCATTGAAAGATGACTAAATCACTATGGATGAAAATTGTCTGTTGATGAATGGTTGAAGAGGTTCTTTTGAAACTATAATATCAATCCTCTAAACTGAATAAGAGTGAAAGTTGAATATTTTGCTGTTATTGAAATTGCACTGAAATCTCTTTTCAGTTTCCTTCAACAGACTTCTGAGGGTAAGGTATTGTTTACCATCACATCAACCTTATGGGTCATTTCCTGCCAAATTAGGTAGTTTTCAGGTCAAGTAATTTTTAATCCTTTTTATTGTGACTGCTTTGTGGACAGATGCTTTTTGGGTGTGAATACTTTGTATTGATAAACAAATGTTTTATGGAGATATTGTGTGTGTTGTATCTACAGGAGTTTAAGAAAACATATTTTCCTCAGGAAGCCTATTAACAGAGAAATGGGTACTTTTTAAATAGTAGCTCAAAGTTTGGTATATTATAGTATTTACAGTGTATATCCTCTGCATTCTATCTGTATGTGTTTTATACTTAATCAGTATTCACAAAGTGTACATTGAGAGGTGTTTTCATCCATAAAGAAGCAGACTTCTGAAAGACTGGTTCCTCAATAGTGTGATAGACAAAACTCATGAATAGTGTGAATATTCATGTGTGGCACTGTCCTCAATTAAAGCACAGTTAAAATCTATATCACCATATTATTAAAATTATGAAATTTTCAAATTATTGTATCTTCAATAAAAAGTTTCCTATTAAATTTCAACCTTTCTTTTAATATCTTTATTCATTAGTATTTAAAATAACTAAAGTGCATGATTTTTAAAACTTCCTTTTTTATTTTTTATATATTAGTATACATGTTTCTAATAACAGAAATCGTTTTAGATTGTTTTTGAACTCGAGATCCCAGTCTTTGTCTATTAAAGTAAAAGAAATGGATTCATACTTTTCCCATTGACATTTATGCAAAAGTGAATGCAACTATCATAGCTGAAATTTGAACACAGCATGATAACCACCAAGCTGATAACCCCTATACTATGTGCACATGTGCATGAAAATTAAATTTATTGAACTTAATCAAATTTTTAGTGGTGAAAGCTAATCAATTTGAAATTCCCTCACTTACATGGCTCTCAATCAGTGGTTTATATAAACAATTTTATATACAGATTGTTGGTCAGTTTTGATCCAACCTTAGCTGAAATATTCCTTAATCATTGCAAATTCGATTAGTACAGGTTTGTTTCACAGCCAAATATATGAGAAAGTTTTTGTTTTAAAGTAAATGATTAAGAAATACAAGAAAAAAAACATCAAAGAAAAAAGGAGCATGTATTACAATGGACAACATCATTATTACATTAAGCTTTTGTTACATACTTGTTAGAGAAAATACACTGTTATTGTTTTTTTTTTTTAAATGTGTCATGTTCTTGTGTCTCAACTGGAGTATTAGTTTTACAAATTTTTCAATTTCACTGAAGCAGACATTAAAAAACTCAAGCATATTATCGCTTTTTCTTTTTCTCACTGAAACCAGAGACTGTATACCTAATGTCTTTTCTATCTTTCCTAAAGTTCAAAATGAAATAGTCCATTATTTATGAGGTAGGTTGTCATGAACATGCTAGCTAATGAAGAAACACACAGAATTATATGATATATTTTTTATATTGCTTTACTTTAAAAAAAAAAAAAATGTGTCTACTTTTATTCATTATATATTTTTTATTAGTATAAATTAATATTACTATGGATGTTTAAATATCTTTTCGGATTACAAAATAAAAAAAATAGGTTAAGTCATAATTAATTTCCGTTTTGGGGAAACAATTGTAATGATAAATGCAGTATACCAACTACTTATCATACAGAAATGATTTATGACTCAACTTAATAATATTGCACTAATATGCTACATTCTTGTAGACTGTCAGTAATTGTACTTCATCTAATTCTACAATATTGAATGTTGAGTGGGTTATATAAGCTACCAAATACAATAATCCAATGTTGTTAATTTTGTGTGGCCTACAAGAAAAATCTTTTTGTGAAAAAGCAAACAATTTGTTAGTCATTATTATCTTAAAGATGAATTTTTTTTATTATTTTATAAGCAGACATATTGTGCAGGATTACTTCAGTAGTTTCTACTGTGAAAAAAAATCTAAATAGTTTCTGTGATAGGAAAAATTTGTCGAAAGCAGATTTTTTATTTTAAAGGATTAAAATTAGTGACATTTACTGAAATACCAGAATACATAAACTCTGAAAATGGTGAGAATTTGCTTGATCAAATTTTCCTGGACCATATGCCACATGAATAACAGAACATTTTGAAGGTAAATCAAATATCAGAGTTATTAATGTCATGCATTTGCTAAGAAGAGGTTATTAGCCAATCAAGCAACTGCTGGTTAAATTGAAAAATCAAAAAGAGTGTAGCATCAGTCAACATTCAGAAAAGTAGAGCCCATGAGCATAATCTAGACCATATACTATTCATCTAGTTTACCATTCTGTTTGCAATGTAATATTATTCTTAAATAATTTTCATATTTTTTTCTTTAATATTGTAGTGTTTGTAAAGAAAGAAATTTAAAAATCTATATAAATTAAGATTTGGTAAATTGAAAAAATTAGAATTATAGCAAACACATTATGAGAAAATATTCTGCTAATTAATCAATTGTATCTTTTTAAATTCTTATAAATTTGTTGGAGAGTATCTTTTAATAAAATTGCTTGTGTGTAGATATATAATTCACTGATATTGTATGAATGAATTTGGTACAGGAGGCAATCTTTTCCTGGACTTCAGGCAGGGATTAATGTGGTGTTTCTCTTCTCAACCATGTTCGCATTTTGGGGTACGCTGCATCTTCAGAGATGTTGCAGCAAAACATAAGATAAACCTAGATGCTGATCCTGTAATTCCTCATTGTAAAAAACAAGGGAGGATTGCAGTATTTGACACCTGTGTGACATTTAATTGCAGAAATTGAGAAATTTTTGTTCTTATATGTGTATATACTTCCCTTATGTGAGAGGAGGTAAATATTGATACAGATGACAACAGCTACTACAAAATACTTACCATTGTTATTTTGTAATGGGATGAAATTTCCGTCTCATCTTCAGGTATTTCCCAATTGGATGGCAAATTATTTTGTCGTGTCGCATTGTTCAAATTTAATATGGCGATAGACTTGAAAGGTTTTTGTCTGAAAGGCAAAGATTTTTCAATAAATCACAAAATTAAATAAGATTTGTATTATTAAATTTAACATTTATCATTATTTTAGTTTCCTATTCTTTTTAAATCAAAGATGAGAATGAATTTTAAGAAAAATATTTTGTCATAACACATAAGGAAAAAAAAATTTAAATTAACATTAGCCAATGTCACTTCAGAGCCGATGTTTAAAAAAGTGCAAAGTTGGAAAATGTCATCAACACCAGTTGTAAGAAAATAGTAAATAACTTTATTATTTAGAAGCAGCTTGACATTTAAAGTCATGGTTGAGTTATTGGTATCAGTAAATTAAATCTAACCCTAAAAAAGAATGCTATACACCAGACAGACTGAGGAATCTGTCTATATGGATCAATTGTATATTTTAGCAATTTATTTGAACATTTCAATTTAATACCATTTTGCTACAAAGCTATAACATGCTCAACTGGAAGGGAACAAATTTTAATATTTGATCATACTTTGTGTTAAAGGAAAGTTTTAATATTAGTCTGAATTTCTTGCATGAAGCATTGCCAATTATTCTTAAATTTTACAAGTATTTCTTTTAGCTTAATCTTCACTTCCTTTTTGCTTTTTTTAAAATTTTGAGATTGTTATTCCATATTTTTTAGTAAGTATGGCTCAGAAAGAACAAGTCTCTCATGTGATAAGTAATGCAAGCTCTAATCTCACCAGAGTTTTTATCAAAATTGTGGAATGATGTGGGCATTGTAAAAATAGCAACTGGAATTAAAATGAAAGAAACACTAGGAAAGTGCTTATTTTAAGAGATTGAATTGTGTTAAAGGTTTTATCCTCTTAAATTTTTATTTTTATATATAAAATTTTAATTGTAGTAAAATGTCAAACTTCATATTGTTAAAAATAATTATAATTGAGATGAAAATGGTAGAAAAATTAATATCAAACTGATATTTCTATATGCTTTTCATTAGGCTTTTTTTTTTTTACCTCAATTCAGCAGCAGCTTCCCTGGAAATAAATTTTGGTCTTCTGATCACTTCACTTTCAAACTTTTTTTTTTGAAACATCTGCAGGAAATTTATTTCAAGTTTACTGTTGTCGTTTGTTTGAATTACCATTGTGCCCTCAGGGTTATCAAGATAACTTTTCTCAATGTCTTCATTAGTTACATTTATTAGTCTGTCTGAGGGAGATCCCTGGAAATAAAATAAAAACATGTAATTTATATTTTTTACTCAGTACTTGAAAATCATACAACAGTCAGTTTTAATGCCAAAAACAAGCAAATTTGCTGTACAAGCAAATTTAAAGCATATTACACCTCAATTTATGTGAAATAACAATTACTTGGCTATTAAAGTGAAGAAAAGCTCTATGACTTAAATTATAAATACTATACCTAATGTTTAAAAGTGTACTGTTTAGTCACTTTTAAATTTTAATGCAGAATAAAATAGAATCTAATCATATGATTAGATTCTATTTTATTCTTTATTACCTTCATCTTGGTTATTTTGAACGAAACCGTTTATTCACTCCATGGTGGTAGATATTTCCGTCCATGGTGTCTGTTACCATTTCTAAACAAGGCTTTTGGATTCAACAGTATCCCTGCAACTGTCCTAAAGAAATGTACTCCTGTTCTCTCTTAACTTTACAATAAATGCTTTGCTCCTTCTTCCTTTTCAACTTATTTAAAGTCCTCCTCTGTAGTTCCTGCCTTTAATCCTGTGCTAATTACCTCAGATTCCTGAAAATGGATAGTCCCCTGGCATCTGCCTCCCACAACAACTGAGCTATAACTGCGCGCTACATACTCTCACCTAGTTAGGTGAGTAGTGGGAGGAATCAAAAGAAGCAAGGAATTATGAGTACTCCAGGGAACCTTCTGACCCCTCAATTATTACCCTATTAGTATCTTACCTATTTTTAGCAATGTACGAGATGCTCCAGTCAACATCAAATTGGTTAAGCATCTTACTCCATATGGCATCTGTTTCTCCAGGTCTTAATGGCTATCATGGAATTTTTTTATCAATCTTTAGATAAGGATGGCAAAGCTCAAGCTGTGGCTCGAGTTATCTCAAAGGCATTTGATAGGATTTGACATGTTGGCCTTCTACACAAACTCAAGGGCTACAGTGTTTCTGGATGAATATTTTGTTTAATCCAATTGTTCTTAACAAATCATGTAATGAAGGTTGTGTTGGTCGGGCATGCTTCTAGATCATTTTACATTAATGCAGGAGTCCTCTAGAGCTCTATCCTTGGACCTACGTTGTTTGTTATTTTCATCAATGACATTTCTGATGTCATCAGTTCCCAACTAAGAATTTATACAGATGATAATTATTTACTTCTGTTATAGTAGCAAGTCCAACAGATCCAGCAAAATAAAACTGGCAACTTCTCTTGCAAAGGACCTCCAATAAATGGTTAACTGAAGCAAGGAATTGCTTGTCAATTTTAATGCCCCTAAAACAAAACTTTCATTTAATCACCATAGAAAACTTTTCTGCCTTCCATCAGAATAGCTGATGCTAACCTCCACTTTGCACCTTCTTAGACTCACATGAAGTGGAGTGATTATATTGAAGTGATTACTAGGTCTACTGCTACAAAGGTTGGTTCATTGTAGCATGCCTGACAACTGTTCTTGTCATCTTGCCCAATTATAAATCTACCATTGGTCCCATGTATTGAATACTATATATTTTGAGATTCATGACAAAATTCAAAGAGTCTGTAATATAATCAATCCTGACCTGATTTCTCAACTTCAGTTACTTTCTCACTGATGTGATATGACTTCCTTTTGTCTTTTTTATAAATATTTTCATGGCGCAATTGTTCTGATGTACTTTCCTTCATGGTGCCTTGATGGTAAAATTTAAGTGTAATACTAGATTGGCAACTAGGTCTCATTATTTTATTGTTTAACTAGATAGATGTAACCATTTGTTCTATTCTAGTAGTTTCTTTACTTGTACTTCTTGTCTGTGATTTCTTGCTTCTCTGTCACCTACAATCTTCACAAATATAAATGCAAAGTCAATTGTTATCTTCTGTCTTCCTGAATTCTGTTCCTAATATTGTCCTTTCTCCTCACTAAAGTCTTCTCATTCTCTTTCACTCCCTGTAACCCCCTTGCATCCTTAGTACTGTCATGCTTGGGGTGAAATGAAACAAAAAAAGATTGTTCTCATTCTGCTTACCATGTTATGGGGAGATAACTCTTATTAGTTAATACTCACCAGTATTTTTGCGTTGTTTTTCTACATCTTCCGCTGAACTAAAATATGTGACTTTTCACATTACTTGACCTAGTGATTGACTCACAGTTGCTATGGAACCAGATTTATTTTAAACAACATGTTAATCCACTTGGATAATTCAGTTATCTAATTTTAGAGTCTTAAAATGGAGACTCAATAAATGATGGAATTTAGTGAGTCTCCTTTTTCTCTTATTCAATAGCTCTCAGTTGCTATTTATTTTTATTCTAGATTTACTGATGTGGTTGGCAGAACCTTACATAAGCACCAATTCTTTAGTCATATTATCTTCAAGTATTGTTCTCTATTATCTTTGTAGGGATACACATATATATAGAATATACTCTATTATCTTTGTAGGGATATAGACAGATAAGTGGTTAATAACCACTTATCTGTCTATACATGATCAGCCATGCCTGATTTCAGTGTCATTCCCTAGACTACTAATTTTCAATTTCTCTCCTATTATTTTAAAATGCAGTAGTCTTTTGTTCCTTGCCACAACTGAATGGAATATATATATATCTTGGTCACATTCTCTTCTGAGGTTGGCTTAGTTGAAGAAAGATATCTCTAAAGGATTGAACTACTTTTGAATACTGCAGATCCTCTAAATTTTTTCAGATGTACTCCTCATATATAGTAGACCATAGCAGAATTTTTATTATTGTCCTGAATTCTTCTGCCCCTGCTTGTGATGCTGATGTTATACTTGCAAGGTAGTTATTGCAAAATGATATATAAATTTTTATATACCAAGAACAATTTGGGGAAAACTGGAAGTGGAAAAATTTTGATTTAAAAAAAATACTGCTCTAATTAAAAGAGAAGTCAATTTAATAAAACAAAATGTATAGAAAGTGATTTAATTGCTAGATCATCCACTGTAAATTTATGTTCAGGATTTTACAACATTTCACTTTTTTTGGCAGATCTTCTTTTATCACAATATGAGATATTTTATTTATCAGCATCTCTCCTTTATACACATGTGTAGTTATATCAACATCACATCCAATGTGGTAATTCAGCTTTACTGAAACTACTCTATGGTTTCCTGAGCCTCAGATGGAGAGAAGACAAGGTTTCTCAGGATATGTGCAATGCCAAGAAAATTACCCTGTATAAAAAAAAATAGGGTGACTGCAATAACTACTTTGTTATCTCCCTGTTAAGCATTGTTGGAAAAGTCTTTGCTCAAGTGGTCTTAACACAACTCCAAGTCCTTGTTGATCATATCTAGAATCCCAATGTGGATATAGGGCTAAAAGATCTACAGTTGACATGATCTCTCTACACAAGGTCCAAGAGAAATGTTGTGACCAACAGATGTCACTATACTTCAATCTCAATAGAACATTTTCAATGATTTTTTTATAAAATCTTTATTTCACTTGCTCAAGAAAAGTGAAATTTCATTATATTGGTATTCTTTTACTTTATGGCATGACATTTTCTGCAGTTATTACTTTATTTAATCAATCTCTCAGTATTTTAAACTGTATGCTCAGTCTCCTTCTGTGATGCATTGGAGGCCACAGACATTTAGAGAACCAAAACAAACTGATATCATGACTGCTTCACTGGACAATCTTTTTTAAGACACCATAAATGGAATGTGAAATTTAAGTACCTTTATGCACTTCTAAGATGTCAATAAAATACCTGAAACTTATAACAGGTTGATTTAATTGTAACTTTTATAGACTTCCCTTAAAACTGATTCTTCCTTGCATTTTCCTTTTAAATACAAAATAAATGTGGAATCAATTTAAAATTGGTACTTTTTTATGTGTGTGTTCCTCTAGTTTTAAAACCTATTTACACCTCTACCTACAAATATGTTTTCTAGATCTTGCAAAGAAAAAAGATTAGTAAACAGTCCATACATATTTATTCCAAATGTTATTCTTGTCTTTCCAGTACCAAATCCAGGTTGTTGCTAAAGGGCATCTTGGATCACTTTTGTAGGAAACTGTGCTTAGTCGATATAGTAGGTATTCTTGCTTGTTAATGAAGTATTTCATTGTATCAAACTGGAATTTTGCTTTACTGTAAAGAAAACAGAAAATATATATCATTCAAACTGGTCATGATAAGTGGGGGGGGATCTAAACAACATTTGTTCTTTGCTGCAGGTTTTAAGAAAGAAATTTTTTCATGCAGAATTGTTAATTTTTAACAAAGGTGGAAGTTTATTTTCAACATTTCTTAAAGCTTAAACTAATCTGAATTAACATCTTGTTCACAATAGATTTCTTAGCAAAGTGGATAACACAATTTTTGCTAGAAAGAACTGAAATTTAAATCCTTTTTCTTGTGTTTTATTTGCTTGAAAAATAATTATTTTACTTTTATTGACCATGACAATATTCTACTAATAATATTCTTCTACAGGTAAGTAGTAGGTCATTGGTACTAAACAGAGAGAAAAATCAAGAGATAGAAGATTTACATCCCCTTACTGTTATGTATTAGGTTGGTGCAAAAATAATGTCGTTTTCTCACATATGTTACTATGTGAGAAACGACATTATTTTTGCACCAACCTAATATTAGTCAATCTGATTACATGGATGGATTCTTTTGTTTCCAGTTTTCCTAAAACTCCCTCATTGCTCACATGTTTTACCCATGTTATTTTTCGCATCCTTTTGTAAAACATCTTGGACTCTTCTTCATCTGTGAAGAGATTGTCCAGAATTCTCTGCCATATAGATTAGATATTATAGAATAGTTTAAAACACTGTTCTTTGTTTCTAATTATATTTTCCTGTCTCTTAATACTTTGCTTTGTTTTTAAAAGATGTCTTCAAATTTCAGTGTAATTTTTTGTCATCTCTTATCTACACTATCCATATACTTGAATTTCTGTACTTGCTTGATCTTACCATACCCAATATGTAGCTCACATCTTGGGTTGTCTTTTCTGTTGATAATCATGCATAGTTAAATTTTCCTCACTTTTCTTTATTAATTTATCAAAGAGTTCTTTCAGTTTTCCTTCTGAGTCTTCCATCAACACAGTGTCATTTCATTCATGTATCTTATGTTGTTACAATTATATCCACCAATAATAAATCCTGGTAAGTCTTCTAGTTCTCTGGTGTGAGCCAATTAAAACCATATTATAGCTGATGAATGAATCAAGTCATGGTATTTTTCATGCATACAGGAATAGTCCTGATGATCTCAAAGTTGCTTTCTATTATTTTAAATTTTTTGTCACCACCAGAGCTAATATGTAGAAATTATATGTACACACTTCTCTCATCTCTTCTCTCCGGTGTATTTACAGACTAATAAAACTTGTTTATTTGATTTTAACATTTTTTAATCTGCTCACCCCACACCCTGTGATTCAATGCATTCTACAGCTAGTGGTTTATACTACAAACAAATGTAACAAGGTCTTTGAGATTTTTAGAAATTTTATTGCTATTAGTGTAGTCAAGTTTAAGAAAGAAGGAATTAATTTCTTTTAAAATTGAGAATACTTTCAAAAAACAATCTTCTCTCTTGGGTGTTCCATACACTAAACCCATTGTATATGCAATGATGTTCACACTCATTATTTCTTTCCTTTCACAACTTCTCACTGAAGACATCTCTTTGGTTTGTTTTATTGATATTTAATTATAAAATTTATTCTACAGTTTTAATCTAGGCTTTGCTAAAAGATTTTATTTCAACATTTACATGTAGGTTTTTCTTTTAAGTTCATATATTATTTTAATTTATACAAATTTTGTCATATTTTTTTTCTCATTGACATTATTTTAATTATTTTTCTTGCAATGAACAATGCGAAGATTGAGGATTGAAGAGACAGTCAAAGGAGCCAAAGTTAACTGGGCTAAATCTGTTAGTTTGTGGTAGGCTAGGCTAGATACTTGGCATCTAATGTGGTCCCAACCTCCAACTGGAAAAGTGATCAGAGATATCAGAAGTTTAAGGCAGCAGTTAATTTGCAATCATGAAGAATCAGTCCTTGTAGAGGTGTGCCAAGGTGTATGGTTCACACATTTGCCCTCTTTTATTATTTTCATTCCAAAGTAATGAAATTGCTGAGCTACAGTGAGCCATGTTTAAATTTCTTTAGAGTGACATTTATTATCCTCCCTACGTAAAATTGTAAACATGGATTTAATTAGAATGACTGACTTTTTGGTGATTGTTATATGAAAGTTTCAGAACATTATGTGATGGTAAGAAAAATAGTTGGTTCAGCAAATGCAAATAGCTAAGTTAGGGAGAGTGAAAACCAACAACTTACCAAACCTATTCCTCAAAATTTTTTAGACAAAAATAAATACTTGTTTGGCTTCTACATGAATGAATATCACTTAAAAAAAATAAACAATGAAAATAATGTAAACATTATGCTTTAAGCAAAAAGTAAGTATTATGTTTACAAAATCCAGTTAAATAATACTTAAATTTATGAACTGGCTTTGAAACATCTCTAGGACAAATATCGGATTTTTAAGAGATATTTAAATTAGTTGTTTACTGTATTTTCTTGACTATAATATGACCCCATGTTTCTGAAGGTAAAACTAGGGAATAAATTACATTCTTGAATATAATACAACCCCATAGTACAGCCATCCATATGTAAATTCTTTTTGAAAAGTTGTACCATATTATCCAATAAAATCTCAATGTTGTACTTATATTTAACTAAAATATTTAATTTTTTCAAAACATGACAGATCTTGTATATTCCATTTTTTAATCTTTTGAATATAACAATGTTTTAAAAATTCCCAAAACCTTTATTTACATACAGAAATTAATTCTTTTTAATACGAATTAGCTTTAGGCTATTATATCATCTTTTAAATAAAACCAAAATTTAACTTCCAAGAAGATATTTAAAATGTGTTTAATGGGAATAAGAAGGGGAATTGAAAAGCTGTGCCTGGTAGGAAGGGTTAACTGGAAGTTTGCTGCTGCAGGCTATAATCCTCTCAAATGGAGTATGGGCTATAGCATTACAAAGGGAACTGGACGTCTCAGGTTTGCAAAGGAAAACCAATAGTAACTGTAAGAGCCATCCTGCCCCTGGACATTATCTAACTTCAAATGGGTTGCCCTTCTTTTGGCAAATCTGTAACTCTCCCACCTTACTATTGTGTGGAGAAAAAATTTGAAACACACAACTCTTTTCTAGCCTTGGTCAAAGTCTCAACTAGCAAGTGGAAACAACCAATATAACTGTATGCAAATTACTCCAATTATTAAAATCAATAGAGAGAATAGATGAATTAGTGGATAACTTAGTGACAGTGGTCAGGAATCATCCTACTGAGGGGATCTAACCACAAACATTATAGTTTGGTTATCAGTAGGTGGAAACTTAGTTATAGTGCCATTGATTGTTTTAGTGAGTTATGGGAGAATTTGACAGAAAAAGTGGAGAGTACACAATGAGCCAGTAAGAGAATGTGAGGGTGAGTAGAGGAGATTAATGGACCTTGCAGCAATCCAGGAGTCAGATTGGAGAGAGGCTCCAATGTAGATGTAGATCAACCAGAGCAACATCTACATTTTCCCACTATACATGTGGAACCTGAAAAATCAAGAAAAATAAGGAAAGTCCTCTATTCTTCTTAAACAAAAACATTTTCTTTTTGATTGAATTTCTGGAGAAAAGGCCAGTATGAACTTTCTGTTTTAAATTCAACCCCCACAAAAAAAACAAAAAGAAACAAAAAAAAAAACACCTCACCCTTGTGTCTACTTCAAAAGAAATGAGAATTTTATAGCACACAGGAGCCCATCAGCAGACTGGTGATCTATTTCTTTTTGTTAGATGAACTTTGTTAAGGTATAACTACACACACACACACACACATATATATATATTTTGATAAGACTTTTTTAGCGTCTTGTGTATGTACTGTTGCAACTTGTGGTTTCATTTTTTTATGTGAACTTTTTTTTCACTTGTATAAAAAAAAATTCACATAAAAAAAAAAAGAAGTGAAAGAGTTTGCTTTTAGTGAAAAACTTAGGCAATGGTTGCCTGGTTGATTAGTTTGATATTTTTAATTGTGTTTTGTTGTATTGTTTTATACCCCGACTGATGAGTAAAGTACAAGGTCTAAAGAAAGAAAAAAAAAAGCAAGAAATGTATTCAGTCATGGGATTTACTGTGCCAATCAAATGGAGGAATAATTTAATTTCTATTCTCTTTCTGTCATGTTTTTTTATTTTTTTTTATGTGTCTTATTTTTATGTGGAGTGTCATGTGATGACACTCCACATTTTCTCTGATTTCCATTTCAATGACGGGGAAAAACTGGTTTTCCAGTGATATGCTAAAAATTTCATTTTTTATTAAGGTGGGGCATTATGAAATAGTGGTTAAAGTCCTCCTGTTTATTTTGGAAGGTCGCCATAATTAAAAATGTCAGAAGTTTTATCATCAAAATCTTCACTATTATTAAGAGGAAATTATTATTAAATTATATTTTTCCATCTTCTTTAGAACATTAAAAATCTTGTTTTTCTTGTGTCAACAGGGGAACCAAAGATGAGTATAGGAAGTTTTAGCATCTTTTTTGCTGTGAAAATATTGATTTTGAAATTCTTGCTAAAATCAAATACTTATCGAAATTTAAGGAAACTTTCAGGATTTAATGTTTAGTTATATGCAGAACACTTTGGAGAATTTAAATCATCAATTGTTTTTGTAAAACAGGACTTGCAATTACTGAAAATATGCTCTGAATTGTAAAATAAAAAAATTGAATAAAGCTAAGATATTATTTAATTAGAAAAGCTTTTAATTGCTTATATGAATAAGATATATGAACACTATTTTTCTATTATTTGATGAATAATGAATTTTCACAATTGTTTTCATTTAAGAAAAATTTTAACTGTAATAATTGATAAAGTTTTCAATCTTTTAAAATTCTGTCTTACTTTGCACTGGTTAGCTAATCTTGTTATTATGTAAGCGAACCCCAATATTTTAAAATGAAATTTTGAATATTTTTGTATGCACATAAAGTTTATACATATTTATGCTATAAATGTGCCGATTTTTGTAAATACATCCATATGGACAATTTAAATCCAAAATACCGAAAATTCAATAAAACATTAGATTATGGAGAATAATTTCTAAAATTTTTAAGATTAGTGGGTAGTAAAAAATTATATAAAATAAGGTGCTCACATTATATTCCTCAAGTAATTTTTACAGATATGTCTACTGTAGAAAAAAATTAAACTTCTGTCTGTCAGTCAGTCAGTCAGAGACCTAATGCCATGTTTAAAAAAATGCATTTCTGTGATATTTTAAATTTAAGCTAAGTAATATTTGTTTCAAATCAGATTAATTAAATTTTAAATCAGCTAATATTCCTTAAATAAAGTTTCAGAAAAGTATATTTTATTTTTGAAGATTTTTTAACAAAGATTTTGATGACAGAGGGCTAAAAATGGTGTTTTTTTTGCTTTTCAAAAAAGAAATACCTTCCAGAAATACCTTTTAAATTATTTTTGAAATAAAGAGAAAGTATTTTGCTTAATGGAAATTATTAAATTTAATCTATTAGCTTAAAATTAAGACTAAAATAAAATCTAAAAAGAATTTTTTATATTTCTTTTTAAACTTCCAATGAAAATAACCAACAATTATTACAACTTAAGCTTTAATAAACTAATTTTACAGGCTACTATCAGTGACTTAAAAAGTCCGCCTTTGTTTCCTCGTGGCATGCAGGGAGTGTGTCATAGACCAGGAGAGTTCCTTAAGGGCATATAATCTTCATTCACCAGGGAGTTCCTCAAGGGCAATCAATTGTTATTATTACAAAACTTTAGGTATTGCGTTTCTTTGGAGGGCAATGAAATGCAATACCTAAAGTTTTGTGAAGCTGTAATAATAATGAATTCTTGTTTAAATAATAAAACAAATTTTAAAAAGTAGCCTTTCTGCAGTTGCCATTGCTATTTTGTAAATAATCATGCTTAAATAATCATGCTTAAAATTGTTTATGTTATTATGTCCTTTATAGTTTTTTTTTTTTTTGTAAATAATCATGCTTTTTAAAACCCCAAATTTAATAACCCAAAACTTGGGTTACATTTTTTTAAATTTTGCACATTCATTTTAAATTAAAGTTTGTGCATTGTGTGTGCATTAATCAAGACAAATGAAGCTTCTGTGCATGACCACTTGAGGCAGAAATATGTAAACAATGCCAGTAATGGCTGCCAGGCTGTAGCTGCAATGCAAATAAGGCTGAACTTATCTTGTCGATAACTCTTAAACGGTAGATTTCTGCAAACCTTTACTGTTATTTTTTAAATAGGCATGCAAATTTATACCAAAATTGAAATTTTCATTACAATTGGTTTCCAGGGCTTAATCTGCAAATTTATCACATATTTTATTTAAAAAACTTGTTTTTCTTGCATCTTGTACTAACTTTTAGCAAATTTCCATCTCATTTTTTGCAGTGACAAAAATATTAATTTTGAAATTGTTGCAAAAATCAAATAATTGTCAGATTTTAATGAAATCTTCAGAACTTATTCATAAATGAATTATTTTGGAGATTTTTTTATTAGAAAATTTTTGTAAAAATATTTTTTATGTTTACATGTGTTTCTTCCCCTTACTTAATTTTATGAAAGCTTGAGAAATTCATTGAGATAATTTTTAGTGACTATTTTAGTTAAAAGCTGAATTTTTTGAAGAATTTAAACCATTTTTTTTTTTTTTTTTTTTTTTTTTTTTGTAAAATCAGACCCGGTCATATCGAAAATCTGTTCTGGATCAAAAAAATAATAAACACAATAAAACTAAGACTATATTTAATTAGAGAAGTTTTAATTGCTTTTATGAATAATAAAGACAATATTGTCTGAAGAAACAATCGTTTTTGATGAAAAATGAATTTACAAGATTGGTTTTCATTTTTTACAATTTAAAATTGAATAATTTATAAAGTTTTTGAATCTTTTAAAGTTCAATTTCAATGAGATAATTCTTAGGGAATATTGTTATTAAGAAGAACTAATACTAATACTAATCATATATTTTAAAGCTTATTACAATCTGAAGATTCCTACTATTTTTAAATGAATTTTGGTTTGTTTTTATATATGTATATATGCAGGATTTCTGAAGTATGGATGTACAAACTGATAAATCTATTGTTAAAAGGTCAGGTGTTTTAAGAATTGCTCCCCCTTAGGGGAAAAAATAAACTCTAATGAAATTTATCGTCTGCTACACCATAATTAACTCTGAACACGTTCAGTGGTCAATCTGTCAATAAATTGATTAACACGTCAGAAAAAAGAAAAGAAAAGAAAAAGAAAGCCTCGTGGTTAGGAAATGCTTGTATACAATATTTTATGCTCCCTACACGCAAGCCACCAATCTGCCATTGAGTGGCATGACGTTGATGGGCCGCCGCCGGCGTGTTCGATCGGCTACAAGCCCACCGGTGGCTGCCACCAGAGGACCGCTGGTGTTGCCATCGGCAGTACGCCAGCTGGCCACTAGCGAGTAGGGAAGTAATATTTGTT
Organism: Acanthosepion lycidas; assembly: GCA_963932145.1. Taxonomy (NCBI): domain Eukaryota; kingdom Metazoa; phylum Mollusca; class Cephalopoda; order Sepiida; family Sepiidae; genus Acanthosepion; species Acanthosepion lycidas. The sequence goes on along the minus strand of OZ010571.1, from coordinate 68,010,109 downwards.
TCAAATCAGATTAACTTAACTTAAAATTTGCTAATTTTCCCGAAGTAACGTTTCATATTTTATTTTTTGCAAGATTTTTCAAATTAAGTTTTGTTTACAAATGTATAGCTGACGTTACTGGAAAAAAAATGCTAGTCTATTGTTCCAATCAATATAATTTCTGTCTGAAATACAGTACACCAAAAAGTATTTTACTTACCGGGTAAATTTAATAAATCCCTTAGCTTTCATTTAAAGCCAAAAATTGAAAGCTTCAGGAAAGGTTTTTTCATTATCCATTTCGTGGAGGTACCTGAGCTATCTAGATAGAATACTGGGTTAGTAATTTTATTCTACACTACACTACAGTGACTTTTATTTGTTTTACATTTATTTATTAATCATGAAAAATTCGGCAATTCAAAAATAGAAAAAATAAATAAAATACATGCAAGAAAATTCAATTGATATTACAAATGTGGTTGAAAGAACATGCTTCTTTTTCTTACCCTTCTTGCGCGTCGATTATGTGAATTTCATTTTCTAAACTGCAGTACTTTTCTTCTATTTTCTCGTTCAATGTTGCGTCAAAATCTCGCCATTCATTATCATTTGTAGTACTTAGCTTAAACTGCCATTGATAAGGCATTTCTTTGTGATAATACCGGCATGTATCTTTAAAAGAGCATTGTCTTAAGGATAGATTATGTAAGCAGATCGTGTTAGTTTTTTTCATTTTTTTCATTATTCTTTCAGTGAGTTTGTTGATTTCACAGTTATACAAACTTTTTAATTGGGCAAGTGCTTTTGAAACGGAAGAGAACTTGATTCCAAACATTTTCAAAATGTTGATATTTCTTTCATCAAGATTATGACTTATCTTACATTTTTTTCCAAATGTGCAGTTATTCATCAAGTAATGTTTACAAATGTGAAGAAATGTACAATCCTTTTTCTGACAGCAACCTTTGTTGAAATACTTGCATATCGTCGGTATGGTCACATCGCAGCGGTTTTCAAGTTTCTGAAAGAGACATTTCAATTCTAGTTCGTCTAAATGCTGGAGGTGATGTTTTTTCAACACACTCCTGTTGTGAACAGTTTCAAAATTATGAGAAAAGTTGCACTGCGTGCCAAACTTACAACTGTCTCCCAAAGCGAAAAATTTGCATACATGCAACCCATCACAAGTCAGACACGAATCAAATTTCGAAGCATGATTTTTACAAAAAGTAACTGGAGTTAGACCTAAAAGAAAAACATTGCCATTTTCTTCGTTAACTATTTTGAAGTACTTTGGGTTTTGGGACACCCATTTTGAAGCATCCATCATTGGCACGTAGTTGTTTAAAAGTCGATCAAACTCAATCAGAGGTAAATATCCACCTTTGGAATATAACTCCTTCATAAGTAACGCAATAATTTCAGTTTCATCTTTACTAGTATCAGCCATTTCGTAGATACGCACTAAAAATATTTAACTGGTCTGTATTAACTTTTTAATTTCATTTTTAGACAAACAAAAATGAAAGTAACTGAGTGAACAACGGAAACTTACGAAGGTAATTTAGAGAATCACATGATTACCGAAAAAAAATGACATAAATCAAATGTTTTCAAATGAGCACCATTCACTCACGATACATTTATAAATAGAAATCTAAGGCAAATATATGCTTTATAAGGGCTTTTTACAATAAAAAAATAGAAAATTTATCTCGGCTACTGTAAGTGTACTGTAAGTGTAAGTTATGAAGCAAATACAAACGTAATTATCTCCCTTAGTCAATTCTCTTACTAACCAATCAGAATCGCAATAAAGATTCTCCGCTGTTCAATCGTCCCTCCGATATCATTGCACCCGGCAGATTCAAATTAACCTGAGATTTTGGGGAATGGTCACTTATGTCGTCAAATTCGTTGCATATGCATGACGTGGCATTGGCTCCAACACAAAAAAAGAGTTACTTATCTCCAACTAGAGAAAAAATAGCTGTAGTGTGTGTGTGTGTTTTTTTTTGTTACGCATTTCAATGACGACGTATGGTAAAAAAAAACTCTACTGTAGAAGCTTATCACAAGCGAATATAGTTTCATTTTAAGAACAAAACAAAACATGTTGCTCCTCACTCTAGTCTTCACGTACAAATAATGATCCTGCACCTCTATGATTTACGAACAAACATGGCAAATACCCGTTCTAGCGCATACTTGAAGGAGCATGAACAATTGAAAATCAACTGTATGATGTATTACTTGTGTAACCCGGATATAAGAGAGATTTTCTCTGGTCCCAAATTAGCCATACTTACCTAAACAAAATAGACCAAACCCGGATATAAGAGACCTCTCCGGTCCCGACAACGCTCTTATATCCAGGTTACACTGTAGTTGTGAACCTTATCAACTCACACTAGCAATAATGCCAGAGAAGCCAATACAATTTCAGACAGTAACGCAACCACGTTCTACTGTCAATCTTGCGCAATGTTATATCGAATAAGAAAAGACTCTCCTTCTTTATGTGCCGTTCTTTCACGACATAGGCAATCATGGCTCTTCACAACTTCCTGTCTTTTGTAGCGCTTAAATTTTGTCTTTCTGTTCTGCCATTCATTTTTACTCAAGTATGTCATGTGCTGTTTTCTTCTGTCCCTCTTGCCTTCAATCTGTCGTGTGAGTATCATATTTTCCAAGCGTTCCTTCCCCATTATGTGCCCTAGAAATCTTAACTCCCTTCCAGATGTTAAGTATAATTTTCCATTTTGTTTCTATTTTCTCTTAAACTTTGTCGTTGCTTACATTTTCAGTTCATGATATCTTCAACATCTTTCTGTAGAACCACATTTCTGTTGTTTCAAGTCTCTTCTTCATCTTTGAGGAGATTGTTCAGCATTCACTGTCATATAGGAGGACTGATATTGCATAACAATCCAATACTATTTTCTTTGTTTCTAGCAAATTTGACTATTTCTTAATATTTTGCTTAGCTTTTGGAAGTATCATTCGCTGTGCATGTTTGTGAATGTTTTTCTTTTCTTTTACTGAATCACACATATTTTCAGCTAGTTAACTGTTATTTATGATGAAATTAGGGGTGTAGGGAGATCACAGTTGTTTTCCCTTGGGTTAAGCTTTTTTTTTGTCTTTGTTTCCGTTTTTTGGAGGAACGGCCTCTTTACCTTCCTGACCACCAGGGTGTCCACACACGTGGAAACTGGTCAACATGTGCACGGCCTAGCGAAAGTAATTTCCATTCACTTATCTGCAGACTATCAAAGGCCATATAGCTGGTATGTTATTTTTTCTCGTTCTGTAAACCTCCTCGTTCCTTTGGGACAATATGGACAATCATTTGTTTTGGGACATATTTAAATCTTTTTAATATATGTACGTAAGTTGTTTGCCTTATTAAATGTTTTGTTTGTTACGTCCGCGTATTTCGTCTTTCTATATTCGTATTCAGTGTTAGCGTATCAATGGCTACACTAATGTTAATATTAGTATCGGTGTGCTACTGGAAAGCTAAAACACGTTATCCTTCCTAACACAAAATAGTCGGTAAACTCTGTGTGGCAGATACCACCATACTAATTAAGTGGTAACCCCAACGTGTCAGTATATTTTTGCAATTTGCAAAATAACTGTTAGTGTTAACTTCGTGTGTCAGAAAGTTTTTTTTTTCTTTCGACACAAATAATTTGCGATATAGGAATGATGACCTGTATAACATGGCAACATGGCTTCCCTCTTCCTCGTGTGCTTTTTCTTCCATTATGTATTTGAATTTGGCGCCGGCCGGCAACGTTAGACTCACTCTTGGAGGCAGGCTGGTCAGTAACTTACTGCTAGACTTGACAATACCCATTAGTGGGAGTAGGAGGTTGGTAGTGGTAATAGCAGTGATAGCCACTTCTGACTTTTTGTTTAAAATATTTAGGTTCGTTTGTTTGTTTTTTTCTCTGTTGTACTTCGCATTGTGAGACGTATTTCTGTGTGGTAACTATCCCCATAAAGAATATACGATATGGATGAGGAAAAAACGGCCGCTGTGTCGGCGGTGAACACTGTCAGCCTAGCCTACTTTAAAGCAGGCCCAGCTTTATTTTTCGCACATTTAGAGTCGGAGTGCGAACTGAGAGGAATTACCTCTCAGAAAACAAAATTTAATTTAGCGGTCTCCAAGTTACCCATCGAAGTTGTCCAGGAGGTGAGAGAAATTATTATCTCTCCGCCGAAAGACAAGCCATATTACAAGTTAAAAGAGGAACTTTTCGGAGGATGTCTATGTCACGGTAAAAGAAATTGTCGCAGCTTTTGCATGAGGAACAATTGGGAGACAGCAAGCCGTCGCAATTTTTACGTCGTTTGCATCATTTAGCTGGAGAAGGTAACGAGGATGGCATTATACGTCATCATATTTTTCTCCAGCTTTTGCCCTCTGCGTATCACGCTGTTTTAGCGGCGGTGGGTGAAGATGCACCCGTCGAAAAGCTGGCTAAAATAGCAGATAATGTAGCTGACCTAACTTCGGGATTCACTGCTCCCGTTTCTGCCGTACAGACGCAAGAGCCAGATTCGCTGGCTAGACTCTTGGAGGGACAACGAAGGTGAGAGGCTAGGATGGAAAACTTAGAGCGACGGTTGCAGAAGATTAGAATTCTCCGCTCCCAAAGTAGAGGTCGTGCAAGAGCTGTTAGCAAGGACCCAATGTGTTACTTACACAGGAAATTTGGAGATAAGGCTAATTATTGTAAGCCCCCCACCCATTCCTTCAATTTGCAACATGGAAAGCCTAGGCTGGCAACCGGAGGCGACTCGGTGCGCCGGCGTGAGAGATGTTTGTCGCTTACTATTTGTTTCGGACCGCACTACTGGTATACGTTTTCTTGTGGACAGTGGTGCGCAAATATCTTTAATTCCTGCCACTAAGGTAGACAAGTTAAAAGGTCCTCACAAACTTACCTTGCAGGCCGTGAATAAGTCATTCACCCAGATTTATGGTCAGAGGTGCTTTACATTGAATTTGGGTCTGAGACGGGTTTTCGCCCATTTGTTTGTCCTTGCGGATGTAGAGAAGGCCATATTGGGTGCAGATTTTTTATACAAATTTGGTCTTCTCATTGATGTCCACAGACGTTGTATGACAGACCCTAAGACAAATACTCAATCGCCGGGAGCCATTCATAATGTAATTCCATTATGTTCTACTGTGGCTAACACAGAAGATAACCCTATGTTCTGTGAACTTTTTAAAAAGTTTGAGAGCATTACCTAACCGGCTTTTCACAAAGATAGTCTACCCCACAATATAACACGCCACATTGTTACTAGCGGTCCTCCTGTTCGCAGCCGTCCTCGTCGTCTGGCACAGGAAAAATTGTTGCGAAAGCGGAATTTACCCATATGATGGAATTTGGTATTATCCGGTCATCAAAGAGTAACTGGACATCTCCTTTGCACCTGGTACCCAAAAGTGATGGTACCTGGCGCGATTGTGGTGATTATAGGGCACTCAACTCTGCCACTAAACCTGACCGTTATCCCATTCCTCATTTACATGATATCATTCAGGATAGGTGCATATTTACTAAATTAGACCTTATCAGGGCCTACCATCAAATTCCGGTAGAACCCAAACACATTCTAAAGACTGCCATAACAACACCATTTGGGTTGTTTGAGTTTCTGCGTGTGCCATTTGGACTAAGAAACGCAGCACAGTCTTTTCAAAGATTTATCGACCATGTATTGCACAGTTTGCATTTTGTCTGTGCCTACGTGGACGATGTCCTTATAGCCAGTTCTTCCATGGGAGAACATATTAAACATTTACAGCTCATTTTCGAGCGTTTTGAGAAATTAGGAATTGTTATCAACCCAGTAAAGTGTGAGTTTGGAAAGTCTGAAGTTATTTTCCTAGGTCACCGCATTAATTCAGCTGGAATTTCACCTTCTCCATCTAAAGTGGCGACCATTTCTAACTTTCCCGTGCCAGATACCATGAGAAAGTTGCGACAGTTTTTAGGGATGTTGAACTTTTTTCGAATGTTCCTGCCAAATTGTGCGCAGGTTATAAAACCTTTGACAGATATTCTAACTGATGTCAAAAATTGTGACATAGTTTTGTCTGACGAAGCCTTGGCAGCCTTCCATCGAATTAAGGTTTTATTGACCCGAGCAGTTGAATTGTCACATGTTGTCCCAGATAGCGAGTTGTGTTTGGCAGTTGATGCCTCTTCGATTGGTGTGGGTGCAGTACTACAGCAGAAGATCGATGACCACTGGTAACTAATTTCCTTCTTTTCCAAGAAACTAACTTCTACGGAATCCAGGTACAGCACATTTGGACGAGAATTTCTCGCAACTTATTCAGCTGTCCGTTACTTTCGACATTTTTTGGAAGGGCGGACTTTCTACTTACTTGTTGGGAGCTTTTCAGTCAAACTCTGACAAGTATTCCCCACGTGAAACCAGACACTTGGATTATCTGTTACAATTCACTTCAGGTATCCGTTTCGTCAAGGGAACGGACAACATAACTGCAGACACTATGTCTCGTGGCATAAATGCGTTTGTGCTGGACCAGTGCTGGGAACATCAATCATTTGTGGAAGCACAGGAAAAGGATCAGCAACTACAGCATCTGCTACGAGAGAAGCACACATCCTTGACGTTGTCGAGAATAGAAGTTCCAAACACAGAATTGGAAGTTGTATGTGACACCAGCACCAGACGATTGCGCCCCTTCGTGCCTGGGTCAATGCGGAAGACGTTATTCTACTACATGCACAATTTGTCCCACCCAGTTTTTATATAAAGATTATTGAACTGTAGGTAGAAAAATAAATGCTGACTAGCATCCAAAAAGAAAAAAAAATGATGAAGTTTACTATTTCCAGGAAGCAAAATACTCTGGTGTATTTCAAATAGAAATTATATTGATTGGATTGAAATTTCAACTTTTTGGTCGCTTTCACAAAATTGGCCATTTTTGACACATATTTTGACACATTTATAAACAAAGGTTAATTCGTGGTTTTAAAAAATATTCCCAAAATAAATTATACTTTTCTGAAACTTTATTTGAGGAATATTAGCTGATTTAAAATATAATTAATCTAATTTGAGAAAAAAAAAAAAAAAAAAAAAAACATTATTTACTTTAAGTTTAAGATAACAGAAATAGATTTTTACAACAAACGGTAGCGGATATTACGCGCTTATCACCGTCGCTTGTCGCTCGTAGATCACTTAAGTGATGATAAAATATAAAATCTGTCAACACCTTTACTGTTGTTCTACGAAGATTATCTGTTAAAAAATATAAGAAAATGACGGATGAGCGATTTTTTTATATAATTTTTAAGTACTTAGTAATCTTTTCCGTCTAATTTTAGGAATAATACTGATAGTCATTACTCTTCTTATCTTCTGATTATGTCGTATTTGGTCGACCATACTTTCAAACAGGGGCACGTTACGTAATGTTTTATATTTTTTTTAATTTTTAAAAAATATTGAGTATAAACAACTTTTATTGAGCTTTTCAATTTTTGATTCGTAAATATAGTTTTCACTTAATAACAATATAACCGGATTGAAATAATGCAAAACGATTTATAAAATGAAAAAAAAAAAAAAAAATGAAAACAATTCTTGTAAAAAAAATTCATTATTCATCGAGAATAATAATGTCCTTAATAAATCTTAAAAGCAATTAAAATAAAATTAAATAATGTCATAGTTTTATTGCGTTTTTTATTTTCCGATTCAGAGCAAATTTTTGGTAACTGGGTGTCTCGTTTTACAAAAAAAAAACAAACAAAAAAACTGATGATTTAAAAATTCCCCAAGGAGTCTTGCTTTTAAAACAAATTTTGGGATTGCAATTTAAATTTCTTGAAATTTCATGAAATTAAGGTGTGTGTGTGTGTGTGGGGGGGGGGTAACATATATATTAAAAAAATTTTACCAAGAAAAAAAAAAAAAAAATTTTTAAATAATTTAATTCATCTGTGAAAGAGTTCTGAAGTTTCATTAAAATTCGACAATTATTTGATTTTTGCAAGAATTTCTAAATCAATGTTTTTCTTCACCTGAAAAAAGCGCAAAAAACACTAATCGGAAAACAAAAATATTACATCGGCCGCTGACGTAACCCCCCCCCCCCAAAAAAAAACAAGATTTTTAAACGAAAATTTCGAAGATTTAAAAAATGTAATAAAATAAACAATTTCCTCGTAATAACATGAAAATTTTGACGATAAAATTTTGTTTTTATTAAGTTTGGGGCCTTTTTTCAACATGCTATGCTGATTTTCAGCGAGCAAGTGGAGATACCTTTTTATTTTTCACTTTTCAAAAATTAACTAAAAAAAAAAAAAAAAAAAAGCATATGATAAAAAAAGTCCGAATTTTTATTATTAAGAGAAAAGACCAAAGGATTTTTCGATTATTAAAAAATCCTTTTTAGAAAGTTTTTTTTTGCGTCAGGATGGAAATTATAGCGTCTTTTTGTGGTGAAGAACAATTTTTTGCGAATATGAAAGGCAGAAAGTGTGTGTGTGTTTATGTTTGATCGGATCTCCTACATTTTTCAACCAATTTCAACCAAATTTGACACAGTTACTGCTAATGGTCACACGGAGATTTTGACGGCGCCAAAAATTGATTTAAGTCAATATTTAAATGAAATCAATATGATCGATTTTTCATTTTTGATCGGATGCACACGTGTGTAATTATGTGCGTTCACTGCACACAAGCAGATATGGGAACTTTTCATGTCAGAATTAATAGCGGTAGCATAATTAGAAAAAAAAGTAGGATTTAAGTGCTTATATCGGAATAAGAAAGGACAAGAATGGCCATATTTTGGCTTCGGATGCAAAAGTTATCACAATGTAGGATTTCTGTTGCAGCCGAACTTTGCGCTCCAAAAGCCAATCGGATTAGTGTTATTAGTCACGTGTGGCTCGCACGATGTGTAATGCTTGCTGCTGATTGGCCCATTCACACTTCGGTTAATGCGAGTTAATGTGTGAAGCGGGGGGGGGGGGTCATGCGTGCGCGCATCAAGCATCCCAAATGGGGTAGAGGCTTCAGGTAATCTACTTTTATTTCAGGATTTAACACTCATACCATGGTTTTTAAAAAGGATCTTTTAATGTTTCAATGCAGGCATTACTGTCCATGTTTTCTGCATTTGCACAGTTAACGTCAAGGCCATTTTAAAAGGGATTTACGAGCTACATGTCAAATTTTACCAGAAAAATCAGTAAAAACAAGGTGAAACTGCTGCTTTTTAGGTGTTTGTAGCCCATTTAGCCTACTAAAGCATAGGATTGAATTCAGTGAGCAATCACTAAAACATTTCATGCCACTTCACACCACCATTTTTAAGCCAAGTGGACAGAATCGGCTCCCCACAATTGTACAATTTTTCATATTTGATTACATTTTTTCACTTGAGGCGACACCAGGGGACTGTTATGTGTTTTCATGCCATTTACATGTAGCAAAAGACACCTACTCGCTATAATTTTACTACTGCGCATCGCTGCCCAAAAATGTTCTCGCATGTTTTCATCTAAATTCATGTTACTTAAATGCTTTCATCATCCATCAGTAAAGGAAATTAACATTGCTTCAAATTTTGTTCATAAGAAGTGTAAAAACGCTTGTATTTTCAACTATTGATCAATAAAACAAACTACGTCATATCTCCTGGCTGCTCAAAATTTTCATAGAAAAATGAAGCTTGAAAATTCCATTTTCTGATTGGTTGACTTTGAGAGACTGCGCTACATCGGTGACAACGTAAATCAAAAAGGCAATAAACTCATTTCATTCACTTCTTACGGAAACCACAAGTTGTTGATTATGCATCCAAACTGTTTTTTTTAATTCTTAGTTATAATTACATCCGTTTATCGAGTTTACTTCCCAAATTACCTACTACCGTTTTAGCTTTAGTTGAATTTTTTAAACTCTTTGATCTCCTTTTGATACAGTTACATACATTTTGGGGATCCCTCTAACATACCTACGTTTAGACTACATGTATTTTTTGCACTCAAAAAAATCTACATACCTTTTATTATCTTTATTATGTTTACCATTTTAAAAGTGGTTAAAATGCTACCTAAGCGAAGAAAACTTTTTGGACAGCTCACGGCTGCTGCCTCCACTACATGAGCAGCAAGGGCAAGTGAAACAACAGAACAAACTTCGTTGCACCTTTTTCAGATGGCCTCACACTCTGCTGCCCGCATCTCCATGGAAAGTACTGCTGAATGGACTGATTTTTTTTTTGTAAAACAGGACCCCCAGTTACAGAAAATCTTTTCTGAATTGTAAAATAAAAAATGTAATAAAACTAAAACATTATTTAATTAGAAAAGCTTTTAATTGCTTTTATGAATAAGATATATTATGGGCACTATTGTTTTAAGAAAGGGAAAATGTTTTGATTAATAAGGAATTTTTACAAGAATTGTTTTTTTTAAATTTTAATTATAATAATTTTTAAAATTTTAAATCTCTTAAAATTCTGTATTGATTTGTAGCAGTTAGGTGATATTGTTATTAAGTAAGAACTATATTTACTAATCATAAATGGAGAAGCTTATTACAATTCAGCAACCCCAAGGTTGCTGAATTGTAATAAGTTTTTAAAAAGAATTTTGAATGTTTTCTGTGTGTGTATAAATGAGCCAATTTTTGTAAATACAGATATCGATACACAACATTACCAGAAAATAAGAATGATAACTATGGTAAATTTAAAATTTATTGGTAATTTTCTAACATTTCCTTAACAAACATCTAAAAAAGACTAAAGCCGAAGTACCTAAAATTCAATAAAATATTAGTTTACTTTGAATATTTGGTGTTACTATAGTATGATATCTACTATTCATTTTCTATTATGGTATGATATTTACCAACTGTTGGAAGTATGAAATATGTTAGGGTTAGGGTTAAAAGCAGTGAATTGGTTATGTATTAAAAATCATTAATAATTGTTATACAAATTAAAAAAAAAATTCATCAAATAGTGATTTTAATGTTTGCAAACTGATTTTAAAAAACAGTGAACAGATCATCATTTTTCTTGAGCATTTTCCAGCAATAATGAGGGCATCGTCATTTATAGAAGGTTGCAAATACTTTGGTAGATATACTATAGTAGCACCAAATATTTTCCTAAATTTTAAAGATTACTATGTAGATAAAAATTATACAAAAAAAAAAAGGCAATCATCTTATAGTCATCAAATAATCATTACAAATAATTTGCCTCCTTAGAAAAAAATTCCCAAACATAAGTCTATCAAGAGAATTGTCAAAAAATGCTTTTCTGCGATATTTTAACCTCAAAGTAAGTAATATTTGTTTCAAATCAGATTAATTAAACTTTAAATCAGGTAATATTCCTTAAATAAAGTTCAGAAAAGTATATTTTATTTTTTAATGATTTTTTTAAATCAAATTGCATTGTGTTGACAGATTTGTCAATATGGACAATTTTAGTGTTTTTACTGATAAAAAACTCATTTGAATAAATTTAAATTCAGTTTGAAATACAGCAAAATATTTTGTTTATTAAAAATACTAAATTTAATCTATTAGTTTGAAATTAAAACTAAAATAATAGCTCCAAGAAAGATTTTTCATTTTTAAAAATTAGGTATCATCTTTCTTTTGAGGTATCTAGTTAAAATGTACATTTTGGGCATTCACTCTGAGAAGTTTTGCCATCACTGAATTTTCTCTGTACTGAGCATCAAGTACATTTAAGAAAAAAACAAAACAATACTGAAGCTATTTAGAATTTTTATTTAAAACTACTACAAATGTTACCAACATTCAAATATTAATTCCCATTGTTCTATTTAACTTAGTTTGATCCAAGGTGAAAGTTGGAGTAAAGAAACAAATTAGACACAGGTTTGAAGAAATGAACAAAGATTTATTTTCATTTACAAGATATGAAAATGCCTGGTAAGTCATATAGTGTAGTGTCCAAATGTATGGCATATCAGGTGTGAAATGAGAGTGTAAAAAAGGGGTATGCTTAAACCAGCTGACAGCTTGTTTGAGCTTGTCATCTAAATAGTAGATTCTGTTCTCTTTTTGTGTTCACAGGAGGTCATTTTCACAACCTAATGGTTGGAAGGGCAGTCAGCCATGTTCTTGGATAGCCTCTATGGTTAGCACACACGCGTATGTGTGAAGTCTCTCTCTGTCTGCTGTCCAGCTTCTCTTATAGCATACATAAGGGAAATGCACGGACATAGTTGTAGAAATCTGTGGAAAGCAAGAGTTACATTGATAATGGCCTTTGTTTTGAATAGTGTGCATGACTTAGCGAAACGAAAATTAGTGTGTAGCTATATATATTTTCTAATAATTGTATAAATTTGGCTTTAATTTGTTATCTCTAATTATGTGTAAAATGTGTTTTTCTGCTACAAGTTTTACTACAAATATGGGGCGTACTATCTAAAAAAAAAAAAAAAAAAAAAAAAAAAGCCCCAAAAGTTATTTCCCTTTACCTATTATCCAGACGCTTATGGGAAAATACGTTAGGGGCAATAACTCTTTTCCACTGTACTCATTGTAAGTAAATAATACCTGTTTGCATCCCAGCTTCGTATTTATCTTCATTACAGGGCACAGATACACAGTGACAATTGAATTCACTACTAATGGTTAACCAGCCTTACTTCTTTAACCATTACCACCACGCCGAAACGCTTGACATTTAAAAAAACAGCAGTAGATTAATTCTTCATTTTTACAGCATTTATACATTTTTTTAGTTATTTCTAGGAATAAATAAGTCGATTAAAATAAAAAACACTTATTTTAAACATTTTTTAAATTATTTTGAAATAAGTAACGTTATTTCAAAATGTGCATGCAATGTTTCATTCATTTTTACATTTCTCTTCGGAAAAAGATTGACACATCATACTAGCTAGCAGTTTTCTCATCTGACTTAATTTTTATTAAAAATAATTTAGAGATAAAAAAAATAAAATAGTGGGTAACTAAAAAAAAAATTATAAAAATCATCTAGGTTACGAAATTTATGAACTATTCATTTTTTTATTTTAATTTCTCATTCATTGTATTTATAATAATTTAAAAAGTATTTTTCTGTTAGTACTAAAATAAATTTATTTCTTTTTTATTTGACACTGAAGACATTTTAAGACAAACATTAATGTCAGAAAAATGTAAAGTAGAAAATTAAGACGAGTGTTCTGTGTGTGGAATAAAAAGCAAAATCTGTTAAAAAAGCGCTTTTCCTACGTTTAAGCACACACTTTCATCTTGGTAAACAAGTTTTTTCATTTCCCATGGAATTATGAAATTAATTTTTTAAAAATCTTCAGACATCGATAATCTTCGTAAGAATATTTTTAAAATTTACAGAGAAAAGTAGGTCAAAGTTTTTTCTTATCACGTGATTATAGGTTCTCAACAATTTGTAAGTTTACTACAAATTTGAGAAATCTTTACCAGTCACTCAATGATATTTTTAATCGGATTTAAAACAAATGATATTTTTCTCCGGTTTCTCTTATATGAATGACTGGCTCGATCTCTGGAATATAATTTCAAACGTGTCAGTTTTCAATTCACAAAATTGAAAGTAAAACGAAAATTAATTTTACTTTTAGTTTTTTCCAACTTCCGGAATTTTAAGGACTGAACATAGAACAGTAGCAAGATAACAGTAACACTATGGTGTCGAAAAATACCGATTTCTTAATTCCGATTTTAATGAAAAAATTATACGAAGATAATGGAGAATTGCCTTTTCGTAAAGCTATACACTTTATTCGTTTGATTTCTCCAAAGGAAGTGTTGAACACAGATGAGGATATAAAGCATTGGCTTAACCAAAACTCTAGCTACTTCAAACTTAAACATGACAGGATCATCGGTATTACAGGTGCTCGTCTATGTAGCAAACACTGTTCCGAGTCAGGATCTTGCAGAGGAGGTTGTGACCAATTACATCTATGTAGGTTTTTTATCCTGACACAGGAATTCAAATGTCAAAGGGAATGCAGATTCGGACATGATTTGAGTAATCTTCACAACAGTTACATTTTACAGAAGTATAAACTGCAGCTTCTAAAAGAAGAAGAGCTGAGGCGTTTGTTTAGAAAAACGGAAAATCGCAATCAACAGACTCTTCCTATTATTTGCCGGAATTTTAATATAGGCACGTGTGAAAAGAAAAATTGTCGATTCCTTCACGTATGTAAACAATTTATTTTTGGTAAATGCCGATTTGGAAAAAGATGCTCGGTTAGCCATCTTATTGATGACAAAATTCGAGCCATATTACATAGTTATGCGATTGATTTTAAAAACGTGCCAGCTGGACTTCACGAATTAAAGCTTATGTATTCTGCAGATAAGGGACTATTGCCTAACATTGGCTTGTTTAAAGGAAGCTCATCCTATGATGTTTCTGCTGACAATAGTCTGGGAAATTACTTGGAAAAGAGTAAGACTCATAGACTTTATTCCTCACACATGAATTTAGCCTTACCTGCAAGCCACCAAAAAGCAAAAGTTAAAAAAAATGTGAATACCAACAAAAGTAGAGGCATTTGTATGAAATTCTTGTTCAATAATTCTTGCTCATCTGAATGTAAATTTCATCACAAACAGTTTCCTTATCAATGGCAATATAAAATTTCTTCTGAAAACGATTGGCAAGATTTTGTTACGTCAACAAATGAGAAGCTTGAAGAAAAATACTGTCACCTTACTGATGAAATTCACATCCCTGGCGAAAATGGGTAAGACAAATATATAAAAAAGATTCTTATATTTATTTATTTTAGTCTTACTTTTTATTGAAATCTTTAAGTTACGGTCATTACTTTTCTAAAAAGATATAATTAAAAGTAAAACTAAAACATGTATCAACTGAATTTTCATGATTACAGCGGAAAGTAGAGTTGCTTCCCTTATAATTTATTTCTCGCAAGACTCAGCCCATATGAAGTTGGAGTATTAACTGTGTGTCGTGACCCATCAGGATGTAGGTTATGGTTCTCTACAATTTACTGTCCTTTGTAGCCCTTAATAAATATTTTTGTTATCTCTCCTAAACCTTTACTGCTATCCATTTCAAGCTCAGTAGGAAGGTCATACGTTCTTAAGTACACAGCAAAATGGATCCATTTTTCCGCAATGAAAGTAAAATAAAATTTTTTAGTGTGAACATGGAAAATAAGGCCTGCATCTTTCCAAAATTAATTCAATAAAGCAACAAAACTCAATTTACTTTTTGAGAATTGGTGCTTGCATAATTTATAAAATGTTACTTTCTTTGCTTTCAGATCCGATAGAAAAAAAATCGAATTTGAATTTGATATATATATTTTTTTACAATTAAAATTGTAACTTTTCAGTGCATTTTTTTTAAATTAACCGTGTTGATGTTCGTTACAAGAGTCTTTAAAGACATGTTTGAAGATTTAAAAAAAAATATAGTTTTTATTAAAATGCCATTTTCAAATGTGGACCATTTTTTAAAAAAGAATTTCTTTTTTTTTTTTTTTTTTTTTTTAAAGCAACTAGAAAATAATTCCATCTTCCGTTACTGACTACTATTCAGTACTATTGAAGTATGGGTAAATTTCTATTTTGTTTCCCGAGCGCTAATATCCCTTCAAATTTTTCCCAAATCGTCATAATTCCATGCAAATGTACATGCTGAACTCGAATTAACAATTAAAGTATTAAGAAACCTTACCGTTTTGGAGTTGGTCATTCGTCCCCTACTGCCACCATGAATCCTCATTCACTGCCGAAAGATTTTTGGCGGAGTCATAAAATTTGGCCCTATTTACGTCTTTTACAGACTTGCAGAAAAAAAATCACTACGCACTACCGTAAAGAAAAGAAATGTAAATTTTTTTGTTTGTTTGTTTGTTTTTGTTTGGTAAGTTTAGTTTTACTTATAACAAAAAACAAATTAAATAATACAATAGAACCTTTTTCCGTTTCGAATAGCAATGACAAATTAAAAGAACAAATTAAATAATAAAAATAAAGCATTTTTTAAATTGTAAAATGACTGCGTGCTTAAGTTGTGTCGAAAAGCAATGACAAGTGTTATTTTTTTCAACATTTTTTATATAGTAAAGCTTTTTTTAAAATAAAAAAAAGTTAAAGCTTTTCTTTTAAATTAAAAATAAAACAAATAATGCGTAAACTTTGCACAAACTTTGAAAAGAGCATGATTACAAAAACCTAACCCCAACTAACCATTGTTATAGACAAGCGTATGGTTGCAAGAAAGAAATACGACAACAGCAGAAATATTTTTACGTGGTTTATTTCAACAGGAATGTGAGGGTTTGGGACAGCTACCTTGTGGTATAGTTCATAAGTTGACTTTGGATCTAGGTCGATCTCTCATAGTAGTTCACACATGGTTGACGGTGGTTGATGCTCCCTGCTGACAACTGCTGACCGCTCGGCCTGACTGTGACAGGTCTGTTCCCTGGCCACCTGTGACTCCTGTTGAACTTCCGTGTGACCCCTTTTATAGCGTTTTTTTATGGCTTAACAGGCTCGAAAACGAAGTGAGTATAATTAGGAGGGAAGCATTTTTATTGGACGAAAAATAGAACACTTTAAATATTATTTTATTTTTCGACCTGAACTCGAGTTCCGGTCGAAAAATAAAATAATATTTAAAGTGTTCTATTTTTTTCTGACTGTGCGCAGTAATTTATATGAGTAAAAGCAGTAAAAAGGCCATTAATTAAGATTCCGCAAGTAGAGTGTAGTAAGTAACTACATTCACTGCAGTGAATATAGTTAAACAAGGCCTGTAATGGAGGACAAATGAATATGACTGAATCTGAATTTTTATTGTTGATAACTTCAAAACTGTAGGTTTTATCAAAGTTTCAGCATTATTGTTGAGTTCAGCATATACATTTACACAGAAATATGACGATTTGGGAAAGTTATAATAGATTATCTTATTATCTTATTGTGGGGCTTAAAATGCAAATTTACATCAATCAATTAATTAATTAAATTAATTTGGTGGTTTCTATTTATTTATTTAATTTTATTTATTTTTAATATTTTTGAACAAGTTTAAATGTCTTTCAAAGTTCAGTGCAGGTCAAAAATTCAGAATTGCAGTGAACCTTGCTTGCTGGCACCCTCATTTCAAAATAAAATTCATTGAAAAAAAATCTAAGAATATTTTTGTGGAATTATCTGATCAATTAGAGTTTGGTAATTCTTGTTAAAAGTTTATTTTAAATGGTGTTGAAGTTTGCAACATTTCCGAAAATAAGGTAAGATATCACTTCTTAACAGAATACTAGGATGTTGATTAATGTTTTTAGGAATCTTTTGCTATGCATAAAGAAATTTTTTTTAATTTCTTCAAAATTTTCATTTGAAAACTTTCCAAATTCAGCTTCAGAAAAAATGAAATTGTTAAAATAAAGGAGCAGGTGATTTGACTCTTAAACTATATGTTATCTAATCATGTTTCACCTAAAACAAAAAAAAAAAAACATTTTGAGATAAAATCTTCATATGGAAAAATAATGAAATAAACTTTTTAAGTTTTTAAATATGTACTTTTGATGTGGTTTTAATATTAATTTCAAAAGAAATTATGTGAATAATGAGTTTCATTTTTATGCAAGAAAAAAGTTGATGAATCAGAACATACCTTTTCAAAGTTTTTATTTATCAGACAACTTAATGTAAAAATAGGATTAAATCAAGTATAAAATAAAGAAAAAAATATCAGGTACCGCAAGTAACTTTCACCAAAAATTGAAAACTAAAAGAAAATTTTGGAACGACTCTACACACTTGACAACCTGACAAAACACATAGTTTTTGAAGTGTATCAGACAGCAAAGAATTATCCAAATATCACTGCAGCTCAGTGGTTGTCTGAATGGTGTGGAGTTCCTTTAAATAAGACTGGTTATCAATGTCTTTCGGTAAAAATCAATAGAACATGATCCAAGTATAAGGATCTTTGAGAACCAAAACAGAGTAAATTTTTGTATGAACATTTTGCTTTTTCAAAATTTGATTCTGCACATAGCTTACCACAGTTGCCTCCTGAAATTGGACATCATTTGATGAAAGTTTCAACTGAAAATTACCATACTGACATACTTATCTATGTTACACCTACTGTTAGAGACACTTCAGTTTCTCAAGAGGTGAAGGAAAATAATAATTTAACTTATCAACTAAAGAAAAAAATAAAATATTTAAAAATAGTGAATCAGGTAATTAAGCATGCACAATCCGAACTCCAATGTGTCTGTGCAAAAAAGTGTTATTTAGGAAAAATATGTCAAAAAAAAAAGATAGTCAAACTTAAAACTGACTACCAGTAATCTGAAGAAAGCATTGTGAGTGGCCAGAATGCAGGCTCAACAGAAAGACAGATATATTGAAAAACTTAAGAGCAATTCCTCTACAGAGATAAGAGAACTGGATGGAAAATTACATGCAGCTGAAAAGATGGTGTTGCAAGAAAAAAAAAAAGAAAAGTTACTACAGAATTTGTGTTGTCAACTAGAAGAAACAATATAAAAAAAAATGAAAAAAATAATTTTGAAGTTAGGAACTTTTTGACTGCAAAGAAAGAACTTTCATTTTTGTGGATTGAAATGTAAAGTATTTTCAGAAAATACTAGGTTGTGCATATTTGATTTACTATTGAAAAGGTGCCCCTTGTTATTCAGTCAGTAGCAAAGAGACTTTTTAGTGTTGATCTTGCTGTCAAGGACTTGCCTTCTTGTCAGATTGTTCTACAAATTTCAGATGAAGCACAGTTTCTCATTAAATTATTCTATGGAGAAACAGGACCATTATATTGTAAACAAAGATGGTACCTAGTGTAAAAAAGTTAAAATACTGAACACGTTTCACTTTGTCCAAAGGCTAAGAAAGGATAAGAAGATACCATATCAATAACGAATAACACCAAACTTAAATTGGCAGAAATCTGTGAAGTTTGTTGATATATTAAAGTAGACAATGCAACCAATAATGGAAACATACCTGCCATCAATAGGGTGCTTGTCCCCTGCATATAATGCTGTGTCTACAGTTAATGATGGATGAACAGCAGATAACTTTATGTTTTGTCCTAATAAAGAAATTATAATTTGTGATGTCCAATTGTGCAGCAAATGAAAAAAAAAATTCAATCACACAATTGAATGAATGGATTCAACAGGAATTAAATCAAGTGAACCTACTAGCAACTGCTGTCTATCCTATGTACTGCATGGTATATGTTTTATTAGGATTTCATCACTATGGTACTAACTTGGTGATGAATCTCCAGAAAGAATTAATTGCTACTGAAGGGAAAATTGGTAGGGATGTTGAAGGAGTTTTCTTCAGGTTTAAACATGAAAATGTGCCTGTTCGCATAACCTGAATGGCCTCAGAACACCTTGGGCCTAATGGGGATGAGAAATTCATGGGAAGTGGATGGCCACTTGTCATATGCGAAAGGTGGTGTCATCAATAGGAGATTATCATGATAGCCACTTCAATGGATTATTTGAGGTAGCTGTTCAGGTCATTCATCATTTAGATGACATCTTGTCATTGCAGAAAAAAACTTTCAGATAATATAAATCAAAAGGTAAACTCTTTATATTGTGATCTGAAAGATTCAAGGGCAGTTGCAATGCTCCAGGCCCATGCTATTATTTTTATAATGGTTACTGAACTACATTTGGCAATTTCTAATATCAAATAATTAGAATTGTACAAGTATATTCAGCCTTTCTTCCATAATTTAAAATATTACATTTATCATCCAGAGGAACTTTTAAACAAAGATACTGCTCTGTTCTGAGACTTCAAGCCAAATTTGAAGCATTCTTTGTATACTACAGTAATAACAGTCTGACATCCATATTGCAAAGACATACTATTGAACACTCAGTAAATTAATGAGTGGGTTTGTTAAGACAATGAAAAACCAATTGACAGATTTTTTTAGGAGGGAAGTTTTCAAGGCCATCTTCTGATGAAGCTCTGCAATGAACTGCTGGTAGTGGTATTGATAATTTGGCTTGTGAGTGTAGTTTTGGTAGTCTGGATACTCATCAGAATAGCCATAGACATGCTACTTTATATTATCATTCAACTATATTAATGCTTAGGCATAACAGGAAACAAATTCAAAAATGGCTTGAACAAATGTCTGTAGAAAGGAAGTATCTGTGGGATAAAGCTAAAAAGTATGGTAAATGGCTATGGGAAAAACATGAGTGGAGACAAATTCAAAAATGCCTAGAAGAGCAGCAAGTAAAGGAAACCAAAGCAACAAAAAAATCAAAATATGCAAAAACGCTCACCAAAAATGTAACATGACAATTACTGAAGAAGAAATCAAGTACAAAAAGATGGAATATAGAAAGAAGAAAAAAAATATTGCAGAGATGAAAATTGACAACTGGGTTGCTATTGTCTTTAACAATGAATGGTTCCCAGGTAAGATAACTTGCGTTCTATTGTAGAATAGGAAGGGTTGTGGAATCAGGAATCAAATGAGTCTGAATTGAATATTTATTAATGAGCTAAGTCAGTTTCAAAATGTTTTTAACAAATTCCACAACCCTGGCTACTGACAATATTGTTCAATATTTGTCTAAATTTCCAAGTTACCAACAAAATATGTCATGGAACGTTTTATTCTGTAGGAGTCATAACAGATTTCATAGTGATGATGTGTTAGTGGATTGTCTTCTCCAAAAGAAGCAGAAAT
Organism: Acanthosepion lycidas; assembly: GCA_963932145.1. NCBI lineage: Eukaryota > Metazoa > Mollusca > Cephalopoda > Sepiida > Sepiidae > Acanthosepion > Acanthosepion lycidas. Next base: position 67,989,297 of record OZ010571.1, on the reverse strand, counting down.
ATGAAAAAAAAAATTGTCCATAAGAGCCTCTCCATCTTGTAACAGTCCCCTCCCATAACTAAAGCAAAATATTTCTGAGGTAATATTAAAGTTTCTGCAAATATACATGGCTCTGATTCTGATAGTATTTAAAAAAAAAATGAAAACAATAAGCAATATAATTATTATAGATCTAAATTGAGGTAAATGGGTTTATGAGGTTTCAATGGTTTATTTACTTTTTCTGTTTGTGTTATGCAAAAATAACTTGGTAACTACTGGAAGATTTGTTTTTAGAATATTTTTCATTTCAATTTAATTCAAGTGATATTATTGTGGTTCTTATGTTGACCTACACATTCAGAGCTTTTATTTGATATATAACTTGACTATGTTTTTTCAAATCTTAAGATTTTTTTATTAAAAATGTTCGCCATTAACATAAGTTGATATTATCTATTGATGTTAGTGGTCTCTATGGATTAAAATACATCTAATTGTTATTTGCTGACAATAATTGACCAAAAAATGCTCTCTTCCTGATCCTACAGTAACAAAATCTGAATTTTGGGGCTGCCATCTTGGATATATGGCAGCCATATTTGGTGACCATAACATCTATGTGGTTGGGAATAGTACCATATTATTTTGTATATTGAAAACTACTACTATGTGAATTTTCATGAATTTATATTCAGTGATAGTGGAGAAAATTGATTTTATCTTTGAAAGTGTGTTTTCTTTTTTTTTCCTTTTTTTTTTTTTTTTTTTTTTTTTTTTTTTTTGTGTCCAAAATCCTCATTTTAGTTTCCTATAGTTTTATCTAGTACAGCAATTCCTGATTTGGTTTGAGTGAAAAATCCAAATATCTTGGCATTCATTCAATGAATTTAAAAATTCAGAAAGCATTTTGTTTTTTTTGTTGTTTTTTTTTTGTTTTTTCAATGAGTTCTATTGAAAATTTTTATATACAATATATCACATTTAAAAAAAACAAAAAAACAAACTTGAGTGTGTATTGCTAGACTAAAAATGTTATAGAGAAATCAAATGAAAAACAGTGGTTTGGAAATCAAAATTTAGCAATGAGAAATGTTCAAAAGAGATTGGAGAAAAAGTTTATGCAGCACCACTGATGAGAATACCATAACAATTGGCATATTACACAGTCATGTATACACAGAAGATAGACTGATAGGATGATAGGTGTAGAATACTGACTGGAAGAGTTGATATGCACAAAGTAAATATCTGGGACTGTTTGATGGGCAGAGGAATATGCTGAATCAGTTGACAAAATGCAGATGTAAACTGAGCCAGTTGACATGCACAAAAAAAATTGTGCTGTGTTTCGGAAAAGAATGGTCTGCAACCCGGACAATTGCTTTGCAAGTAAGATGTCAGTGAACTCAGGAAAAGATTAGTATATGGCAGAAATGACTGCTGTAAACATTTTCTTTGTCACTGTAAAATGCATTTCTTCTTTTGTATTTTTATAAAACAGATTTCATTTAAAAAATAAAGTAAGCATCCTGTTTAATTTACATAATTTTGTATTTTCAAAGTGACTGGCATTTATTTAAAACATTGTTTGTTTATTTCCATGGAAGAAACTATATTTCCATTTAGGTAAGTAATACTGTTTAATACTATTTTTCTTATTTCAAATTTACCTTTGAAATTTTATCAAAATAGGATAATGTTTGCACTTGTCCTCCTCACAAGAAGATAATGTTAATTCTATGCTTGTTTAATTGTTTTGTTTCATGCTTTATTTAATTTGAACTAGCTCATGTCCTGATTTTCAAAATATAAATTTACCTCTAATAATCTTCCCTTCTCTGGTAAATAATATTTTCCTTCATATTTATCATGTATGCGAGATCTGTTTTAAACTTATTCACATTTTGAAATTTCAGGTTTTCATTGAAGAAAGGGAAATTAAAAGATCAGAGAAAACAAGACCAAAAGACAGTTTCCAACATTGACAACGATGCTGTCAAAAATATCAAAAACATGCAACTGAAGCAGAGAGGTTAGACAGGTAGATTGAAAGATAGCAACAAGATTCTACACATGTTGCTTCTATATTAGATATTTTTCCACCAATGTCTTCCAGTGAAGAAACAATTGAGGATGGTTTTGAGCCAGGGAGACAGTCTCAGAGAACTTACAGTCTCTAGATAATGCCATGGAACTTATTAAGAGTGATGTAACTTCCAACCTTAGGGCCTGGCTTGCTAATGTTTTTTTTATTAGACCTACAACATATGGGCTTTCTTCATTTAAGCCTTAAATTAAAGGACATTATCATTGATAAATCAAAAATAGACAGAGAAAAGGCTATAGTAAAAGTAACCACCCATCATGTTCAGAACTATGAAAATATCATCTGCATTGGTGTTAATTAGAGACTTGATAAAGACACTTTGTTATGCAAAAAAATTACAAAGGAAAACAAAAAAAAAATTAAAACCAAAGGACCAAAATGCCACTTGACTTCCACCGGAGATGAACACATGGAAAGTAGATATCTCCCCCTACCCCACAGTGTTTTCCCTAACATATGATGTTGTTCTAGCAGAGGATGTTGCTGCTGTTTTAGAATTTAACAATGTAAATTCTATTAAGTCTGTTCTTGTGGAAAATACTGGTACAAACACTGGTTGTGAGGCAGGGCTTGTTACAGCTTTGGAGAAAAAAAAACTTAAAATAAAGTTGTGCACAGCTGTTCACTTCATAAAAATGAACTTCCATTTCAACCTGTTTTTAAGTACATTGATGGAACTACAAGAAGCCCTACTACTTTTACTGGTCCTATAGGGAAACTTTGCAGAAATGATTACCAGAATAGAATTTAACACTCACCAGGTAGAATTTAACACTATCTTACTGCAGGGCAATGGAAAATTTAAGTGGGGACCAAAGACTGCTCTTAGAATATGCAGCAGGAATTTCTCAAGGAAAAGTGAACCCTAGATTTGCTGCCTGGAAATTGTATCTCTAAATCATGCAAGATGACTAACTTTAGCCATCAGGTTAATGTTTATGAAGTAGAGGTGCCTATCCACCAGAACTCTATGATAAATTGTACATTCTTTTAAAATTTATAATTGAAATATATATAGTTGGTTTAAAATTGACATAATAAACTCCATAATCAACAAATATATATCTTTAACGTGATCCCGAGAATAAATCAACAATTGATTGAAATACAGAATGATGCATTAAGAAATTTACAGCACAAATCTTGCTTTTTGTGTTTAAGAAATAGCAAGACAACAAAGAAGAGATTAAAAAAAATTACATCCAACTCTGAAGCAGCAATCTGGTTAAATCAACTACTGAAGCTACACAAATTGTATATAGAAGCAAGACACAAGCACATTATTACTAAATCATTGTGCCATCAAATAAGACCTTCATTTACTTCAAAGTGAAATTATACTGAACAATTCAACTATATTATGATGTAATATGTTATATAGTAGTATATATTGTATGTATATATGTATATATATATATATATATATATATATATATATATATATATATATATATATATTGTATGTATGTATATATATATATATATATATATTGTATGTATATATATATATATATATTGTATGTATATATATATATATATATTGTATATATATATATATATATATATATATATATATATATTGTATGTATATATATATATATATATATTGTATGTATATATATATATATATATATATATATTGTATGTATATATATATATATATGTATATATATTGTATGTATATATATATATATGTATATATATTGTATGTATATATATATATATATGTATATATATTGTATGTATATATATATATATATATGTATATATTGTATGTATATATATATATATGTATATATATTGTATGTATATATATATATATATTATGTATGTATATATATATATATGTATATATATTGTATGTATATATATATATGTATATATATTGTATGTATATATATATATGTATATATTGTATGTATATATATATATATATGTATATATATTGTATGTATATATATTATATATATATGTTTATATATATATAATATGTATATATATTGTATGTATATATATATATATATATGTATTATATATATAAATATATATAGTATATATATATATATATATGTTTACTATATATAATATATATATATATATATATATATTATAATAATATATATATTATATATATATATATATATATAATATATATATATATATATATATATATATATATATATGTATATATATATATATTATATATATATATATATATATATATATATATATATATATATATATATATATATATATATATATATATATATACATACAATATATATATATATATATATTGTATGTATATATATATATATATATATATATATATATATATATATATATATATATATATATATATATATATATATATATTATATATATATATATATAATATATATATATATATATATATATATATATAATATA